>VCNE01013931.1:0-14220 GCA_009869805.1 Oncopodura yosiiana
ACACTCATTATAAAGTAAGCTTGGGGCAAGTTGAAACTCAAGCCAACTCACTTAACTTTTCATAGTTTCTTCTCGTTTTTTCAGATTTCAGTACCCAAATTCTCTGCAAATACTGAGAAGTGAGTTCTAAGATTTTGCAAATCAGCTAGATATTAGTTATAGAGTGTTATTCCCAATTTTGGTGAAGATCCGTGTGTCAAAGGTCGTGATCAAGCCCTCGTAAGAGAGTTGTTGATAGTTTCGTAGGCGTTAAAATATATTGAGGGTGTTGTAGCTGTCATTCATTTGCGCTAACTTTTTAGCTTTATGTTGACAAATTTTAATGATATTTTGAATATAACGTACACATATGATATTTATTGTTTGATAATTGATTTTCTTCTAATATTTTCATTTTTCTTTTTGTGATATATTATAGGCTACTAACAGATGAGCTACACACTACACAAGTTCAAATGAGTTTACGTCAAGAAGAGAAATTAGCTCGTGAGTCAGCAACTCTAAATGAAATTGAGAGGGTTAAGAAGGAAGTAGAATTGGCTCGTCGTGAAACTGAGATGGTATCTGATCTATCCGGATCACTGGATAAAGAAGTTCATTCACTAGAAGCTAGTTTAGCAGAGAAAAAGAAGGAAATGGAAAGACTGGTTGCTGCAATGAAAGAAGCTAATTTACAGAGCTTAACTATTCAACCTCCTAATGGTGATGATACTGGACATCAATCATCAGATCTTGCTAGTGGAAACAGTACAAGTAGTAGTGGAGTTGCAATTGCTGGTGTTCATAGTAGATCAGGCAGTACAAGAAGAATGATTGGTTCTCCTAGACAGTTGGAGAATGCTGCACCAACTAGTAAAAATCCTCATGGTGTGTGGGTGTAGATTTAGTCATGTAATTTACAATTTCATTATATATTTAGTTGCCATTATAATTATTATTATATAGAGGGTAGATATTGTACCCTTCATGAGATAAGGCTCTAACAACGTCTACCCTGATTATATATGTATACCTTTATGAAAATTCAATATACTTCTCCCACCAAATTTTTATATTGCACTAGAAATATACATATATTCATTCATATACATTGTTAATTAATTAATACCATAAAGTTATATCTAATATTCACATTTTGTACTAAAAATAATAATAATATATAAATATGCATTTGTTTTTCATTCTATACATAGTACTTACTAATATAAATAAGTATTATTTACTCTATATATTTCATGTATTTATATATAAATACTTTGTAGGATATATAGCCAGCAACTAATAGAGCTTTATGACTCCACTTTGTCTGACCCGACCCTTGAGATATCTTTGATATATATATTTTATTGTGTTTCTCCTTTCCTAATAAAAGTCCGGTAGTATCTCACATAGTGTGTAGTAGTAGTAGTAGTGTACATATACATATATTACATTGTAATTTACACAAATGAAAATGCAATCTAAAACAAACAAATTAAAGCAATCGTTATAAAAAATCGCACTACTATTTAATAATATAAATATATTGTGTATAATGCTATACAATACAATCTACAAATGTACAATTTAATACTTGTTGTAAGGATACATTTATATAATTGCAATTTGCGAGAGAAATAAGAAATATAAACAGACACGGAGTTTAATGTATTTACATAAAATGTCAATGGTCGATCTAATACGTTACCTTAATTGCGTAAACAAAGATAAACATAAATTTCGTATTGTAATTTGCTTGCAGTTATATATATATATATTTATTTATTAATTTATGTTGACTGCCATAATAATGAGTTCGCTTTATATCTTTGTATAGTTTCGTTAAAATGACATTATTAAAAATACCATTGTTAACTTGTTCACAATCAATTCAGTATTAAGCGTCTTTGTCCCAATCCAAGTATAATAAGATTGTGCAGCCAACACTAGCAGCAATAATGTTTTTCAGTTAATATATATATATATATATCAGTATAGTGTTAATGTCATGAAAAAGAAACGTAAAATTGATTTCTCTTGGTTTATAAAATTCTACTACTATTTACAAAACATTTTTGTTTTCAATTGCTGTTCTAATCTTTTTGAATTGTGTTCAGGTATAATAATAATTCATTCGCTCGTAGTGTACTGATTTATATAAATAATTAATGAGAAATATTATATACATGAGTAATCGACAAAACATTGTATTGATTTTTATTGTTCATGTTTAAAATACCAAAAGAATTAAGATAGATGATACCAAATCACTCTTCTGTTGTCCAAGTATAAAAAAATGAAAATAAATAAAGGTAAAAAAGTTGAAACTGAATTTCTTTTGTGTTAAATTTACTCGATTTATTATTGTTGTTCCTCTTTGCTGATACAGTAATAATGAACTGATACGCATAAAACATACATACCTACAAGTTGATAGAATGAATATAAATAATAATGTGTACAATCAACTCTTAGTTGATTTTAGTTCAGTCAAGATATTTTGGAAGCATAGAGGAGAGTTCAAAGGTGATGTGTATAACGGTAATACATAGATATAAAAATTTCGTTGACTACAATTCAATGCGTGCTATAATGGAATGATAACAAAATATAATACAAGGTACAAAAGTGCGTTTCAACAAGTCATATAATAATATAATATAGTTCACTAATTAATTTTACATAGACAGATAAATGTACCACATACGATTTGCTTTTGATATTATTGTATGCAAGTAGTAATATTTATTTTAGAAACTCGTCAATATCAGATTTCGACAGAATATTAGCAGATGATGCTACCGATGATGTATTACTAATTAAATTTGGTTGCATTAAATGAGGTAGTCGAGGTCTCACAGTTGAATTCATAAATTGAGGAGGACCAACAACAGAATTGTATGATACAGGAGTTGAAGGAGTAATATTATTTGCTTGGTATGGAAACTGATACATATTATTAAATTGCGGTTGCATCTGTGATGGTGGTGATAGGATTGATGATTGATTTGGTTGAATCATAGAATTTGTAGTAGTAGCAGTAGGTCTTAACATTTGATTAATATTTGAATCAATTAGACTGGAAGTCAAATCTCGTGTTTGAGGTGCAGGACTTCTTTGATTGCTTAGAGTAGGCGGTGGCAGTACGACGTTGTTACTACTAAAATATATAGACCAAATTTAAAAATTATAAATGTATTATTCAATCCACGTGAACGTGAATATGCAACTGACCTTTGATGTTTGTTATTATTGGAAGTAGCAGTTAAATTTGCAATACCACCATAAGATATACTACTTGGCATAGTTGATTTCGAAGTAGACTTAAATGGTGAAGGCGACGATGATGATGAGTTATCATCAAGAAGACTCAAATCTCCAATTTCCTGAACTGATTTCGAATGTGGTACATTACTACTACTATTATTATTATTCAAGTGTCTGAAAAAACACAAACAAAGAGAGGACATTGTGTTATATATTATTAAACTTTTACATAACATAATGTAAAACATAACATACTGTTCTTTGATAGTATCCTTGGTTGTATATTCCATTTGACCAAGCTTAGACTTCATTCCTGTCTCTACAATATTCATCATTTCATAAATAAACCCTGTAATAGTTTGTAATTGTTGCATATTAAGTCCATTTTCAACAGCCATAGGACACACAACAGGTAGAATTTTTGTAGCAATTTGTTCTTTTGTTACGCCCAATTTCGAGTGAGTAATTGATATCTTATAAATTCCTTTAAAAAAATACATTTATATAAGAACATTTCTAAAAGTGTGGTAAATTAATTTTGTATTTTACCAATTATTCCCATTAATACTGCAGGCTCTCTAGAAGGTATCTCAGATAAAAATGGTAATACGAAGTCTATCACAAGCCATTTGTCCAAACTATCTAGTATCTTCCCCAAACAAACTAAGCAATTTACTCGTACCTATAATAATAATAATAAGATATAAGAAAATATGACTAGAGCTCAAAAAATTGAAGCATGCTTTAATAATAGTAATAAAAGCGACTAACCGAGAGAACATTTGTAGTAAGGCACAATTTCTTAATTCTGGGAAGTAGTGAATTTTTCATAGCACTATAATCTAGTAGTGATGCAAAGTTTGGAATTATTGATAAACATAGTTCCTGAACTTGACTAGCATTAGTATCCAATGCACTATATAATAAGGGTAGTACATGGGTTTTCGTTTCTTCTGGTGGAGTTTTCGATAATAATAATTCCATATTTTTCATAAATATAAACAATACTTGTACAGGTTCTTTCAACTTCATTACATCAGTCAGATATGGAAAAATCTTTGAAAAGTCTTCTTTTGTACAACCTTCAGCAATTTTAAATATATTTGGTAGTACAAAGGGTACCATAGAAGGATTTGTAAATTCTTGACTTAAACAAGGTACAACTTTATATAGTAATAAACGATGAGGTAATGTAGGAAGAATCTCTCCTAATCCTTTATAAAATTTACTTTTTTCCAAATTGTCCCATTGAAACATTGAATCTAAGTATAATAATGTTTTAACTGATTCATCTTCAAAATATGCATGCTTAGAATATTGATGACTATCAGGACGATGAAGTGGATTAATAGTTAACAAGTCTTTTACAAATCCACGAAGTTGTGTTGGCACCATGTGAATATCAGACATTGAAAATGTTTTAAGTTTTGACATATTACTTCTATATAATTTGTAATCATCTCCACAGGGTAAAACAGAAGTTCCATTATTGAAAACAGTTGTTGTTAACATTCCTAAAGAATAGATATCACTAGCTGGACTACATGACACTTGTGATCCTAAAGAAAATTCTGGCGAAAGAAAATCTAAATTAGGTTGACAATGAGGATGACATTCTGGTTCATAGCTTTTCATTTGCCATTCAAGCTGCAAATATTAATTTTCAAGAATTACTTTGGTTTCATAAATATACTGTATTGTTTTTTTGACTATTTACTTACCTCAGCTTTATTTTGAGGTGATACACATGAGAATTCAAAACCAAATATTTTCCAATTTCCTTGTTCATTTATTATAACATTTTCTGGACATAGATTACCATGTACTAATTTCATTTCATGATTTAGGAAGCTCAAACCTTCAGATATCTAAATTGTAAAAAAGAAAATAACTTTGGTTTTCATAGACCATATTTATTATTATATTATATAAGTACTTACTTGTAGTAACCCAAATTTTATGTCAACAGGATGAAGTGTAAATTCTGATATTTCATTTGGTATTGGATCTGGTAGATTTTCATATTTGTTCATCACATTTGCCAAACTAGCAAATACAGGTTCTGTTGCAAAAGCTAGGCTATCTCTATTCAAATCAACATACAGATTATATTTAGATTAGATTTTAGTAAACTATAATAAAATAAGTATTTAACTTCAGAATACTATTATACCTTGATTCTTCTAATGGATGTTGAACTGTTAAGATTTTTGGATGACGAATCCTTGTTAATTGACTCACACCTTTCTTTAATAGCTCTAGCATATTTTCCTTGTCCTTTCGTGACCATCTGTCTAGTTGTTTTTTCTCAAATACAAATATTGATGCCTTTTGTTTAGTACTTTTCTTAAATCCCGAATAAATTTTCCACAGTAGTCCTAAATGTAAATATATAATCAATATAAATTGTTAGTAGTATTACTTAATATGTAATAATTAGGTTGTTTTGTACTCTATATATAAAAATAATTATTAGTACCCGGACCACCACTTGCTATATGTTCTGTGACCTCAAATTCTCGTGTCACAGGATTGCCAGGTAAAACAACTGATAGCTGTGAAACTGTAGAAGTGACTGTCGTCACAGTATTTCGTAATTTATTTATTACGTTGTCATAACTTATGTTTAAATTCATTTTTCTTTGAATTCTTGTTAACAAGTAACTACTTGAGAAAAGTTTGTGATTACGGAAGATACAAAAGATTATATAATGTTATTGAATATAAAATGTTTGACTATGATTTATAATTAAAAAAGTTTTTTTTTTAATTCAAGGAAATGTACACATTTATGTTACAAATTATTTATTCAACTCTGATTTGATAATGAAGAGAGAGAGAAAATCATCCCATTCCGCCACGCGAACAATGTAGTAGGCACATGCAATTTTTTGACAGATGGAAGAAAATTCATGGATATGCAAACATGCAAACAAAGGCCTCATGATGATGAGAAATGAAAATACAATAAATGGACTAATTTTTAATTACTCCTCCTAACTTTGTATTTGGTAGTTGAATGCGGCTTTTGGATGAGTAGCGTCTTATCTAATGATTATTTTTGATAACGCAAATATGCGGCATATACATGAGAGCGGCGTATATACGCCTGCGTACTATCTCAGGGGGATTAGGGTACTATATTTTATTATACAATTTTGGATTTTTAGGTTATCCTAATAAAGCTGCTACTTGAGATGCCGACAAAGGAATATTTACAAGTGAAAGTGTGCTGCCACTAGGTATAGGCGACGCAATGTAAAACACTGGGCTAATTGAAGAAGGTAAAATTAGACCCAGAAAAGAAGCAATGACATTTGCAACATCTCCAATTGCAGCCGCTTGACAAAATGGGATAATTAGTATCACAAAATTGTACATAACGAGAAACTGTATAAAATATGCATATAATATTAAAAAAAATTAATGAGATGAGACATTGTTATTATAGAAATTGTCAATTTTTATCAATACTACTTACCGACAGTAACAGTTCTGCATTTTTCTTTAACATTTTGACATCCTGACTCCCTGAAGTTAAGTACGTTAATGATTAGCAAACTAGCAACACAAGATTGAATTGTAATAATTATCCAAAATTATCCGTATATGACGTCTTCCATGAAGAGCATAGAGAAAGATCAAGCCGGATGCGTATATAAGGAAAACTTTAGTATAAAATCAATCTAAAGATGTAATTAATATTGAAGACGCTTACCTAAACTAATAATGCAAAATAAGTAAAAAAACGATAAAAGGACTTTTGTTTGCATTTGCATGCAAAAAGGAAACAAAGTGCAAAGTGGTTGCTTGTAGAACATGAGATTTAACTAACTAAGAATAAACAGATTTCATTTGTTCCTGAATCTATAGATGTATATTTCGTAAAATAAAAATATTTTAACAAAGCCATAATAGTTTTATTTTATGATGAAATTATGAAATTGTAAAAAAAATGTTGACCAGTTTTTTTGAGACAGAATTCTTGCAACAGGGAATATTGAGAAATGTTTTTGCCGCGAAGTTGTATATAAATGAGAGTTTTTAGTTTTCATTTTTGTTTTTATTAGCCTTTGTCATAATTTATTATGACGTTTGATTTCATTAAATTGACTTTGTGTTCCATATTCTAAACGGTTTTAATGTTGCTCTATCACAGTATGAATTTTTAGATCTGTCATTCAGATTGATGGTAGCAATTGCAATTTGTTGTTATTTGTCAAATAAAATAGGGCATGGGTAGCAAATTAAGAAAATGTGCCATTGTTGTTGGTATCTTAGTCTTGTCACTTGTTATACTCATTCTTTTACCGATTATATTTCACCATGAGTACAAAATTAGTGAAATACTACACAATATAGTTGAATATTACAATTTGTTAGAGCAAGTCGAGCTAAAGGTATCAAAAACAATAATTGTTTTATACGTTTTCATCATAGAAGTACATATATTTGACTCTTCTTGTACCTTTACTTTTACTATGTTTTTATAGATTGATAAATCACTTCGAGTTGATCCATTTAATGATCTTGTGGAAAATCATGTCAGGCCTGCTTATGATGATATGGCAAGCATTAAAAGACAAGGTGAGCTTATAAATAAATAGTTTTTACGTTCAAAATTAACTACAATGCATATTTACACAGTTTCCATTTACGAAAACATGGAGAGGATTCCAGGTGGCCCAACTAATTTTATGAAATCTGCATCTGAGAATCTGGAAAAAAGTTAGTTTCGATATCAAGCTTTATAATAGATTGTTCCGTCTTAATTAAATAACTCACTCTTGACTTTGCAGTTGCCTCTAAGGTGCCTATATTTGAGAAGCAGGTATGTACTATTACTTTAATTGTGATTCGATTGTAAGTGTTTATTAGAATATTACAATTTTTTTAAAAAATTTTTATAGTATCGCTTACTAGGTAAGTCTTGTACTTCCTTATTGATTTCATATCATTTTAAGTAACATGACATTTTTTTATTTGAATTAGTTGCGGGTATGCAAAAGGAACTAAACTCATTGTATGACAATTACAAAAAGTTGACTGTTGACCTGGTAAGCTAAATCATTGATTTCATAAAAACAATATAAGTTCTTGAATAACTATACATTATTTATGATTTTAGGTCCTAGTTTTTGGTGATCCCGTTACAGAGCTAGAGAAAATAGGAATATATCTTGATGAACCTATAATTAAGTCAAATAATTCTTTAAATGATATTATAGAAGTCATAGCTGAGTTGTCAGGTTTATTCGCAACATTTGAAAAGTTGGAAACAGAGGTATAGTTATTCCTATTGTATTGCCATACTTATTTTTATATTTACTAAGTTTATTATGTACATATATTCACTTTTTATTATTGTAATAGCTTCATAGACTTGTCAAAGAGTATGATATAAAAGATGCAGATATGATTTATGAGATACCAGAAGTTGAAACTGTTGCCATTAATATGAGTCAAGCTGAATTTGAAATAGAAGACTTGGTGACAATATATGGAGAAAATATACGAACTGTGATACCCAGGTATTATATGTATATACTTAATGTTAAATCTATGAACAATATAATGAATGATTCATTAAATGAATATTATCTTTTCTACTCCAGTGTTGAAGTTGAATTACGAAGATTAGCAGATAAGCTGCCATTAATTGTGCCACATGTATGTAAATAATTTTATTTTCGACTTTCTTTTTCTTATAAGAATCCTTATATGTTATTCTTCTTAGCAAAACCGAGCAAAAGAGAGATACGAAAAACTAGTCGAAGTTCTGGATGCTGATGTAACTCGAACCAAAGAGCGAATTAATAATCTCAAGTATCCAAAAAAGTCTGAGTTATGAAACATTTAATTAAATCCTTGTTATCGAAATTTTAGACAATCAACAGTGCATTTTTAAATATAACGATTTTGAAGAAGTAGTAATTTGATATCTAGTAATACTATAGTAAACTTGTAAACAGAGCTCTAAACCGAAACAGAAATGAGGGGATCCTCACAAAATTCATAATTTTTAATACAAAAAATATGAATTATTTGAGAACCCACTCATTTTCTTCATGTTGTGTTGTTGTTGCCTTTTATTTGATTGCGTTTTTTACATATATATGTGACCTGTTTAACCTTACCCAATGAAAATAATAAGACATATTAACTTTTATTATATCTAATTTGATTTTTTTTCATTTATTTACTTCGAATTATAATTTCACAAAAAAAGATATTATTGCTTTTAAAGCTCAACAAAGAATCAAGAATTATGCTTATTAATACTACCAGAGTAAGTAAGTAAGTAAGTAAGCAAAAAAAAATATAGAATATAATGTCATTTGCAGCTGTAATTTGCACAGCTTGGAAAAAGAAGTTCACCTTGATGCTAATATATGTTTTGTCACTTGTGACAGCATGACTCATCTAAGAAGATATCAGAGCTACAGTCTCCACCAGGATAACGTAATTCATGTGCAAGTACAGGGCCTAGAAGGGAGAAAAAACCGCAATTAAACTTAAGATGATATATTAAAGATAAATAAGTTGTATAGATATAGTTTACCATCAGGTTCAAGTCCAAAATCAACAAGAAAGTCAGGATTAATTTTCATTCCACCTTTCTCTATATCAACATCTAATTGCAAAAGGCAAGAGCCAGTACTACAAATATAAAATTAATTTTGTTGGTTGACAACTAAAACAACTCTTTTATGAAATGCCATGATAACTTACGATACAAGATCAGGATAAAATTGTTTATCCCAAGGACTAAACAATGATGTTGTTACATAAAGTCTTTTTCCATCCAAACTAAGTTGTAACATTTGTGGGCCTCCAGTAATAGTTCTGCCCTTAACAACTAACGACTCTGGTTGTTCCTAATAAAAGATTTTAAAAAAAATTAACAAACATTCTAATATTAGATTAGAATAATCATTAAGTACTTTTAATTCAGAATCTTCAAGAACTTTCACTTTTCCACCTTTTACAATTGATCCTCCAATAAATACTTGTCCACATAATTTTGGAGCTTTAGGATCAGTGATATCATATTGACGAATGTCTCCATGAACCCAATTACTAAAGTATAAGTACTTATCATCCATTGAAACAAGAATGTCTGTAATTACGCCAGGCATATCAGGTAAAGCCCAATTTTCAACTTTTTTGGGAGCAACATCAATAACTTTTTCAGCACTCCAATTGTTGTTATCAGTATCTTTGTAGAAACGGAAGATATTAGATGACAATGCACAACCAACAAAGCCTTGGCTTTGATTAGGATTATGCAAAAATCGAATTTCCAATGGCATTAATCCATCAGCACCCAAATCTATTACTTGCACAACTTTTTTCTCTTTCCAAGACCATACATTTAAAGAGTTTCCATATAATCCTAATAATTATATAAAAATGAATTTTTTTAATAAAACAAAAAAAAATAAGAATTTAGTAAATACAGTATACCATTTTGAATATCAGCAACATCAAAACATTTTTTAAATGCTTTTGGAGCTCCCCATTGGGTTGAAATCATAACATCAAATTTTGGTTGATACCAAAAGTCATATCCAAATGGTGTTGATTCAGTAGACCAAGTTCCTATATAAAATATTTTGTCTTTCTTTATAGTACTTTATGTCTTGTAACTTGTGATCAATTGGCATTTACCCTTGACTTTGAAATCATCATTTACATCCAAGATAAGAAAAGAGCCTTTTGACTCGCCAGCAACACCATTTCCCATTGTAGAAATCTATAAACAACAGTAATATATAACATGTTTTGACTATCAGGCTAAATTACTAGAAATGCATATTATTATTTCTACTCACCATTACTTCTCCATTTGGTAGACAATGTGTAGTGTGTGGAGATGAAATACCAAGATTATGAAGTTCTTTTGGTTCAATTACTTTATGAAGTTTTGGTTTTTCTGCTTCTGATACATCTACAATGTAAACTCGATCACTACCAAGACATGGAAATATCAATTTGTCACGTTTAACATTCTTGTCAAAATGACAACTGCTACTTATTCCAATTCCAGTCACATAGAAAACAAATGACACAATTGAAAAATTTATATATTTCAAATTAATTACTAGTTAGTAACTAACTAACCTACATGCATTCCAACCAAAATGATGAAGTTCATCTTTATTGTTTGGCATTTCAAGACGACTCTTGATCTAGAAGTATAAATAAACAATAAAAATCATTGATCGCTTAGTGCTTACTTACTACTAGTAGTAAGCCTTACCTGACAAAATGTAGCACTGGATGGATCAATGTCAATAACAGCAAAATAATCAGGTTTTCCATCTTTGGGTTGGATACATGTCACATAAGCAATTTTCTCCTTTGGACCCTTGATTGCTTCTTGTGGACTTTTGTAACCTGGACCATTTTCACTACCCATTTTGTATAAATGTTTATGAGTCGACTTGAATTCTTGAGACGTTCTTTACTGAAAGAAAAATAACGTATATAATATGTATATGCTAAGTTGAGCTAAATTACTTACTTACATTATGTAAGTTACATAACATTATTATCTACTTTGTTACCTTCAAAATCCAGTTCCAAGGTCTCTTCTTGTGGTGCTTGAAGAGTTGTGTTTGGATAGAAGACCAAAACCAAACTGGATAGACTAAACTAACTGCGTACACATTTCATTACTAGTTGACCTCCAGAAATAACGTTGTATAAACTAAATGCATTATATGACAAAAGTTGGAATAATATGGATATATAAAAATACTTGTTTCTTTCTGTTTTTATCAAATTAGCCAAAGTCAGCATGTGCTCAGCATTGGCGCCTGCTTATATTATAATATTCTTTTGCCCCCAGTATTGCTTGCTCAATACGCTATATAAAGTAATAGAAGTTCAACTTACTAAGCAAAACCACAAATTAAGCCAATCGAAATCATTTTGACAAAGTTCTTATTATGCATAAAATGCATACAGTGATGAAGATGCTAAAATATATAAATCTATCTAATAAAAAATGCTTTATTACAGACTCAGTACTTACAATATTATTGTAAGGAACTTATTATACTAATATTAGCATGACCTAACTGAGACTCAATTTTGCATAGTTATGCATTCTTTTGAATAGTTTCGCAACGCTGTAATAAATAATTTTACTTTACATATACATAGTACACAACACAACACTTCTTGGGCTTTTATTAAATTCCTTGTTAGGCTTATATTATCAATTTATTATTACACTCAGTAAAAGGAAACATTAAAGATTAAAATAATGTATATACTAATTACTTCAATTTTAGAAATGTATATTATAATAATGTAACACATGCATAAAATAATAATGAATAATGTGGATAAAATGGTCCTCTCTCATGCAAAATAGAAACAATGATTTTCTTTCTAATAATATGTATTTATATATTTTTGAAATATATATGTGTACATATATCATCGCTCTCTCATTTTATAAATATCTATCGTCTTTAGCACCCATTTCCATTACCACTAATATCAATTTTACTAGTAGTCAATGGATAGTCATTGATTTCTTCAAGTGTTTCATCTGGATCTCCACCTCCAGTAGAAATTGGACAACAAAATCTTGAAAAGACTGAACTAAAACTACTACCACGACTACATTCTAATTTGGCAGCAGAGAAATTTAGAAATATTGGTTGGCTTGTTCTCGTCGTAATGCCTCCACCACCAGTTCCTGCTGAGGAAGAAGATGCTTCAGAAGGCCGTTGTCGCTTGGCATATCGACATAGGAGAATTGTAAGAAGAACGACATAAACGACCAACACTACTGCAACATATATTCCTTTATTTTGAATTTAAAAAAATTATTATTATTGTGGACAAAAATTTCAATTACACTTCTTTTTTTACTTTACCTGCATTAGCTCTAGAATCTTTGTGCATTGCAAGTAATTTGGCTTTCTCATCTGCAGGCTTTGCCACGAAATAATAAAGATTATAGAAATTAAACATATATATTATAGATCAAATATTTAATGTTTAAGGAAAGACATTAAATATTCTATTTCTAACTGCCGTAAAAACTGTGCAAGTAGCCGGCGTCAAAGTAAAAAACAAAAAATAGTTGTCGAGGCTACTAATACAATTTTTACGGTAATATAGTACTGTGATTTTCTCTATTAGTCTCACC
Source organism: Oncopodura yosiiana (assembly GCA_009869805.1). Taxonomy (NCBI): domain Eukaryota; kingdom Metazoa; phylum Arthropoda; class Collembola; order Entomobryomorpha; family Oncopoduridae; genus Oncopodura; species Oncopodura yosiiana. Next base: position 13,418 of record VCNE01013931.1, read on the forward strand.
ATGTAGCCAAAACCGAGTCCATTTCTTGAGATAGTTTCATCTGCAGGCATTCCTTTTGCAAATTGTGGAAATGAGTTGGAAAATGTATGAATAGATGTTCCATTTACATATGCTCCTACACTACTTCTACTACCATATGCATTGTTGGACATATTGCTTCCAGATTTTCTTTTTTCTACAAAACTACTAGTGGCATGTATATCATCTATATGCTATAGTAGTAGATCAATCTTTTCTTCATATACTTTTATGGTGATGTCTTCAATCAATCTCTGCAAAAGAAGAGAACCGTTGACTTTTTTCTTCTTCCTGTGAGAAAAAGGTAAAAAAGTATTCATGAGTATACTACATACATATATGTACACGTGTGTAGTCAAGTATAGTCTTAAAGCTAGAGTTCTTTGCTCATATAATATTTATAATAAAATCCCATCAGTTTCAACACTGTTCTTTTCTACTAGGTATATTATACATTGTACCTTTAGATGATCATCACATAACGACAAGGCGATAAAATATCAAATAAATCAAGCATACATTTGAAGAATTGCTATAAATTGCATTCAAATGTTATCTTATAAGGAAAAAAATTATACTTTGCAGAATAACAAAAAGACACACTTTACTCGTGTCTTTTTACTTTTACATAAGTCTCCATCATGTTATTGATTTTAATCTGTAAATAAAGTGTGATCAATAGCTATACGTCCACTCAATTTTTTGACAAAATTTTCCTTTCAACTTGACGTGCCAAATTTTCTTGATATATATAAGATGCACCTAGGTCATACTAATAACCAACA
>VCNE01013970.1:0-53637 GCA_009869805.1 Oncopodura yosiiana
TCATATCATGCTTTTGATCATATCATGCTTTTGATCATATCAAATTTTGATCTAATTCTCTTGATCAAATCAGTTTTGATCATATTGGTTTGGATATAATCAAGTACCACCATAGTATTATAGTTATATTTATATTGCTTACAACTGTGACTGTACTGAAATATCTATGTGCTGAGTGGAATAATTTTTTAATTCTTTCTGCAGAAGCTAAATCACCAATGCATGCGTTTCTTTCTTTACTAATTGCTAAAGAAGATGTCATTTCTGAAATATCACCTGCCTCTTGAAAATTTTTGGAAATCCATCTGTCTCATTCATTCATAAAATTTATTATAAGGATAAATTATCATTCCTACTTACAATTAGATGTTTTAATACCTTAGTCTGTGATAATGATGTCCATTCTGTATCAAAATAATACAAGCGGCAAAGATCCCAAACGCTAATAAAGGCATTCCAAGTTCATACAAATAATGATCTGTTATCTCAAATGGATGTCCAACATAAAATTCATATTTCTTTTCTCTTTGCTTGTTGTTGGTGGAAGATTTAGCTTCTTTAATTGTTTTATCCATATCATCATCTTTACATAATTTATCATCAGGCAATACAAAAAATCCTACATAAGCTCCATAAGGATACTGTTTTCTCTGTAATGTAAATCATTTATGTTATGTAGTTCCATAATTTATTTATTTCTTAATCATACTTGTATGTTAACTGCAGTTTTAAACTGTATAGTTTGCCATGAACCTCCTCGTAATTTAATATCATCAAGTTTAGTATAAAAGGGACACTGAAAATAAAAAAATCAGCATAAAATATTTGCTGAATATTCAATACTATTTATATATACAATAGGCTGTTGAATTGATATTAGTCCACATGTTGTAGATTCTGAGAAAATTTTCAATACCACCATCTCAGTTTTAATGTTTGGAAAATTTATGGCATGAAATGATGGATTATTTGTTGAGACTAGAGTTGTTTTCGTTTCATTGAAGCTATAATTAGAAAAATTACAAGTCAGTGATTTTTTGATAACTATGTTTAGAAGATAAAATTTCAATATATATCTTACGGTAATGTAAAGTCATCAGAAATTGATGTCAAAATTTTTCCATTGACATACTTTCGACCACAAGCGTCAATTGTAAGCGTAAATGAGGTGCAACTACATTGTGGACGAGAATTTGGATTATTCAGACAAATTGGTTGTTTAATTCTCCAGAAAGGAAATTGAGAAGCAGTGAGTTGGAATGAAGTGACTGTGCCACAATTTTTAACTAATATCCAAATTGAGCAATCTATTGGCAACTCTTCAATTTGAACATCAATGATTAATCTTAAATTACTCTATAAATGAATAAGAATGAAGTAGTAAAATGTTAATAACAGAACAAATTAAAACTTTAATATATTATTTACTTGTACATCATTTGAAATCTGATGTTGCTCATCAAGATTGTAAATAAGACTAAACTGTTTGTCCTTATTTACGCTAAAATGTTGTTGACGATTTATTTCCCCAGCTAATATACGAGATTCCAAATTATTTCCAGTTATACAGCTTATTATTAAATGAACTAATGTTACGACTGCAGTAATTTTAAATGTATGTGTTGCCATTATTTATGTGTTACTGGACAATTTTATTACTGGTGAAAAGTGATATAGGAAGAAATGTACTATACAGCTAATAATGAATGAATGACATATTCTGTGAACAGTGTTTCGTATCCTGTTACTACGACCTCAAAAATAAATGACTCAACAATATTTTATTTCGACGAGACTGTATTAAAAATCCTTTCATCATTTTGGCATGCGTGCCAAAAAATTATGTACAATAAAAATTAAAAGCATTAATAAAAACACATTTATGTTATATAAATACTAAAATACAGGTATACTTTCTTGATGGTAGCCAATTAAAGGATCATCAAGTGTTAGAAATAGCATGAAAGAAAAGAATAATCCAGGTGCTGAGAGAAGATGCCTATAAAATATTTACTAATTATTAGATTAAATTATAAATTTATTTTAAAATATCATATTACCAAACGTCATGTCCATCATAAAAATCTAAAAGCATACAATCTGCATTCTCTTCTCTAGAGTAAGCAGGACTTAGGTCCCAAGTACTTAATGGATTCATAAATAAATATAATCCAGGTATCATCCAAATTAGCGCAAGGACACCATAAATGAAAGATTGAAGACTTGCAAAATGAAACAATTCTCCATGTATAGCTTTCATTGTTATGTAATATACGACATAAAAAGTTAAATTGGCAAGAAGAATATATAAAACTTGAGTTGCAAAATTGTTTCCTTTAAATGCTGTCCAAGATAAAATTATTAATAAAATGTTAATAATTAGTGTCCACCAGAAAAGAACTTTATTTGGATGATATGGCACAAGATATTTTTGGGGTCTTCTCCCTCGACGTAAACTTCCAAATAGTTCTTTGCAGATACCAAATAGTACGACATGAAGTGGCTCTTCATCTTTTTGAGCTGAAATTGTAATAGATTAGATTTACTGTATTACACCGTTGTGTGAACTTATAATTGATGAATAATTTACGTGTTCTAGCAGCATATAACAAATAGAACTGAAATGCTGTCATCAGTATCAAGTGTCCAATTGATGTAAAAATTCCAAATGTTGTACTATCAGAAATTAGTCCAAATACAACACAGATTGTGACAACAGCCAATGCTAAGAATGTTAACGTTCTAGGAAAAAAATAATAGGAAATTAAGATTTAGCTTAGTAAACTCTCAGTATTGTCAACTTACTCGCTCATGTAAACTGGGTGACGAAATTGATACACTTTGATATAAGAAAATATGGCCATTGCGTACATAAATGATGTATCAAACTGAAAATTATTTCTATTAGGACAAATATGATATCCAGAACTTAATATTCCTTCCATAACTAAAGCAAATCCAAGACAATAAAACAATCCCCAATGAACGAAGACGCCACATTGTCTATCACGTAATAATTTTGGAAGAAGATTGAAACATATTGGTTTATCTTCATAATGTTCAAAGTCTCTTGGTATAAATGTTTTTTTGCGAATCATTACAAATATCATAAATGCAACTCCAAAAAGAATGTAACCAATGTTGGATTGAATGTGATTAAAATCCATTATATACCCAAGTGGATGAGAACATAAATTATTGAAAAAACACACATCATGTTCTCCAGTTCTGTATATAAGCTGTAAATAATTTGTTACATTAGATATGAACAATTAGTAATGAAATTTACTTACCCCTAAATAGCTCACAATAAGCTGAAATACTGGTATGCAATAGAAAACTGCTACTGTTATCATTGTGTAAACAAATCTCTGAGACTTTCTTTGAAAACGCTCAATTTCTCTAGCATCTGTTGTGTGATTTTCTTCAATCATATATTTTCCAGATCTTAAAATACTTGTAGATTGATAACGCTCTGATGTTTCTTCATATCGTTTGACGCTGAAATATTATCAATTATTAGAATTTTTATGTAAACGTTTAAAGAAGAGATAATAATTATCAGCTAACTTGTATCGATGAAATACAGCAAAGATGGCAAAAGTTAAAATAAGAACTGGAATATAGATAACCAATGGAAATATTATCGGCCAAGTGTATTCACTTTGACTCTTGCTCTTTACAATTGTAAATCTCACTGATTTAACTCTTTGATCTGATCCACTTCTTCTCTGTACATGCTCAACTCCATGTTTATTTTCACATGCTTCATTATTTGCATTTACAACAAATACTAAAAAGAAACCATCTGGAAAATCTTGTTTCTATGTATTATTAAGACAGTCAAAATTAAATAATATCTAATTAATAGTTCTGTTTTGACATTACCTGAACACTCATTCCAGCTTTAGAAGCAACCGTTTGCCAATATCCTGATGAGTGAATATTAGACTCAAGGTCAAATGCTGGACACTGAAAATAGACAAAAATTGAATATTATTATATTCATTTTGTCATAAGTTTCTTAATTTACCATTGGATTTTGAACTGATAGAGTAAGACATGTTTGATCATCCGATTCCAGTTTGATTAAAACTGTGTCAACGTCTAACGGAAAGTCAAATCTAAAATAATATGGCGATTGTGGTGAAGGTTCAATGGCAACTTGAGCGTCAATCCTATATATCATAAAGATAGATACAATTTTCTTCAAAATACTATTTACAAAACATTTTATTTCATCTTACTGTGTTAATAAGTCGTGGCTCACTTGAAGTTTTACTGAAGCACTCACTTCTACTGAAGTGCAAGTTGAGACTATAACAGCTAAAAATCTATCATTATCATGCAGGCATAAAGTTCGACTTGCAATATATTCTATTCCATTATCTCTGTTGTATACATAAAAAATAAAGACAATTATTTAATTAAATTTGCTACATATATACTAATTTGCCGTATATAACTTACAATATTATGCGTTGAACGCTAAAAGGATCAATATTTCCTTCAGGAGGCAACTCCCAAGACATGATATGCTTCCGTTGATGAACTGCAAAAAGTACAGGACAATCTTTTGATACTTGAGATGCTCCTGAGATTAGTACTTTGGTTTCAACACGAAAATTTGCAGTCTAAAACAAATCAATATAATTATTTTGCACTACATTAAAATTTGTTAACTATACCTTAATGTCACCAATATCTGACTCACGCAATATATATTCTACAGCAATTTGCTCAGTTTCAATTACAGAGAGATCCATCGTTTGATTTAATGTACCAGTAATAGATCGTAAACTAATTATACCACAATGTACATCTTTAATAACTAAAAGAAGCACAAAGGCTGACAAAATGCTAATAAGATGAAAACTAGACATTTTAGAAGACAAGTATATGTTAATGATAGAATTTAATAACACAAAAGAATGCTACTCTTTAGTTCGCACCTAAAAAAAAGTATAAATGAACATACTGCAATCAATAAGATAATATGCTTTTTTATCACTGAGATTTATTCTTTGAACAACTAACAAATACAAGATAACAATTTGTTGATGATGAGTGTACATAGAAAAAGGAAATTTGCATTTATGATGGTATAATATTATGTAAAGCTAATTGTACTCTATCTCTCATACGAACTACTAAGGACGATTGTTTGACTCTTCCATCAGCAGTGAATTTGATATCGTCATCATTATTATTTTCTAATGGTCTATTAATTCTTGTTGGTTTGAGAGTACAATCTTGAATACTGGTTTCAAATAATTCATAATCTAGAAATCCTACCCAAGTTGATAATATCAGTGCTCTCTCCTTATCTGTAGAATTTGTTAGACTGAATCCTATACGACAACAATTTCTTAATGAACCCATTTTGATTTGGGCTATGTGACGTCTATCAGTAGTGACTACTTTAAGCTGCAATGTGTATATTATATTTTAATATTAGTATTAGTCATCTCAACACAAAATTACACATATAATGTGAACATACAGAAAAACGGTGATGATTATCATCTCCTCCTACTATTCCAGTCATTTTAAATCTTTTTATTCTATTCTCTCCTTTCCAAAATATATACTTGAGTTTAAACGACAGACATTCAAATCCAACTAATGATGTAGATTCACCAAGAAAAACATTGTTTCCATTAAATATCTGAAGAAGCTGCAGCACATAATTTTTTAAACATTAGTTTATGCTGAAATAATAACTCTCATATTCTCAATAGTTTACTACACTGACCCCATATCCAATTTGATAGACTACACGAAATACAATATTATCACTAGTGTCTTTAATTAGAAGAGTATTGATCCCGTTATCTTCATCTGACAACTGATATATTTTATAAACGTCAGCATTTCTCTCGTCACTGATACGATATCTCCAACCTTCTTCAGGGTTTGCTGTAAATATTAAAACAAATCAATAAATCAGCAAAAAAACAATATCTAAACAATATTCTTACATATATTTGCAACAATATCAGCAATTCGAACGTTCAGAGAGGGAATCAGGTTATTTAGCTCTTCTTCTGTCTTACAATAAGTCCCACTTGTTGCCGCTTCCATTGTTGTCAGCTAAAAACTAGACTTGTAATTCAAGAAAATGACAATTGTGCCGCTATACATAGTGTGAATTTCCACCACAGATATCTATAACTAGTGACTATTGTAGCTTCCTTTTCAAGTTAAAAATTTCAACTGCTACTACCATTGAAGACCTTGACGGGAGTGATATACAATGTGCTTTATGTATTTATCTTTACATATTCACCTGTTGTATACAGATTAGTTAAAATGAAGGATGTGATATAGCATATATATGTAGCCTCATTAGATATGACTTTTTACAACTGCATACAAAACACGCACACACATTGCTATAAATGCAAATGACCTTATGGTTTTGTGAAAGGAAAGAGCTGCATACATAAATGACTCGTTAATAACAGACTTTATTTATCATGTGTTATATTACTATGTATACAAAAATCTAAAAGACTGGAATTTTGGACTGAGGCGTTGTCATTAAATCATCATCCACAATTAGTAATCCCTATAAATAAATATAAATTAATGGCAATGTTGATTCAGCAAGTTAGTAATATTGCTTACCATAAATGCTAAGAATAAAGCTGCTGCAGATAGAAGATGCCAAAAATCATGAGAATCAAAGCTATAATATATAGATAGAAAAATGTGTTTATATTAATGACTCATTTTATAATTGTATGAATTGCATACTATGGATAGAAAGGAAATAGAGCGGTGAGACATTCTTCATTTCCTTCTCTTGATGCTGATGCACTCAATTCCCATGCAGCAGGAGATCTAACAAAATATCTAACAGCAACTCCACCAAGAATTGCAGCAGAAACAAAATACAGTGTAGGCTGGACCCAAGTTTTATTCTTAAACTCAGCATGTAATGGTTTCATAATAGCAACATAATAAATAGTATAAGCCAAAACATTTCCAACAAGTAAATATAAAAGATATGTTGCAAAATCTTCATCGCCAACTTCAGCATAAATTAGAACCGCAATACTAACTAGAAATGATAATGACGGAAGTATAAGTCGATTTCCATTAAAATTCTGACGCTTCATTTGAGTTAAATGAAAAAATATTTTCCAATCTGTAATCATTTTTCCATTGCTATCTTTTATATATCCAACACAATAATAATAAATTGTGATGAGGAGCATTGTCAAATACTGTAGAGTTATAAATATCCATCGATAAATTGTTCTAGCTTGATAATCTTGAAATTCAAAAAGTAGTCCAATTACAGATACTATTACGAAACCGGCTAGTACTGCAAATGTATGGTTTGCTGATAGATGATTTGGATGACGAAATTGAAATATTTTGAGCATTAATAACGCTGAAATCACGTACATAAAACAGGTATCAAATTGGAATGAACTTTGATTTGGACATAAATGATAAGCTGCACTAAGGACACCTAATTTAATAAATTAAACCGTTAGTAATTTTTTATATACAAAGCAGTTTATATTGACATATACCTTCCATTGCTAATGCTAAACCTAATGCATAAAAAACTCCATACTGTGAAGGTATTCCAAAATCCCATCGTCCTTGTATTTTTGAAAATCCACAAATACACTCACAATTTTTAATTCTTTCTGGTATACAATCACAACGACAACATGAAAATTCATCATTAGCCAATTCATTTAGTGATTTTCCAGTAGTTAATTTTAAATTTGAAGCTCTACGACTAACTAAGAATATAAAAGAAAATCCAAAGATTACATAAGATACATTTGACCAAAAATGATTAAAATCTATAAACAATCCAAGTCTATGAGCACATAGATAATTATAGTAACAAATATCGAATTCTCCAGTACGATATAAAACTCTCAAGTAGTGTATGATAAGTTGGTAGACAGGAATAGAGTAGAAAATTGCAACAATGACAAGTGTCCAATAAAATCTACGTGATGATTTTTGTGCAGTTGCATGATCCTTACATACAAAATCTGCAATATGAATATCTGATATAAATCTTAATCCTTGTTGTTGTTTCTTCGTTTTTCCTCCTTGTTGCTTAATATAAAAATCTTCAATTGGTGAAAGTGTCGCAACATCGTCTTCATCATCATTAGCATTATTTGATTGTTGAGTAGCATTGTTAGCATCACCCATTACAAATTCTTGCACAGTTTGCAATTGAGCTTCTTCATTTAGTCTTTGTGTTTCCTCATGTCGTATCGAAGAAAGTTTGTCAATTTTATTTGACATCTCTTTGCTTAAAGTGTAGACCAAAATAATGATAGTCGTTATAATCAATTTTTAGTTAGTTTATTGACTTACCTTATCCATTGATGTCTATTTCTAAAAAGAAGTGATACTACAAACACCAGCAAAAATGTTGCAGCCACAGGAATAAAAAGACATAAAAATAAATATCCTTTTGGTACTTTACTCTCATTAGTAATAAATAAAGTCACTTGTTTATTTCGATATAGCATGGATCCTGTATTTCCAGAAAACATTGATGATTTATTATTTGGCTGTGTCATCATTGGTACACTTTTCTTTTGACAATGCGAGTCGTCACTGTGTACAACTAGAACGACGATGAATCCATCTTCAAACCGATTCTGCTTCTAAAAATGTCCAGTTTTATAAGTAGTTCACAATCTGTGTCTCACGCCACGCCAAAAATAACAAGGTAAATGAACTTACTTCAAGGGTCATTGCACCCGTTGTTGACATTGTCTGCCATAATCCTTCATAGCGAACATTGTTTTCTTGATCAAAAATTGGACACTATAAAAGTGTATTATAAATTGGATCACAATACATATTATGCTAATAATAACTTTCTTACATGAGGACTTTGAACAGATAATGTCAGGCAATCATTTGTGGTAGACGTTGCTCTTAATTTCACCAATGATGCTTCATTTGGAAATTGGAAACCAAAGTAAACTGGATGAGTTGGTGATACATTCACTTGAACTTCTTGTCCAATACTATTTTATACAGAACAAGAGAATATAAATATAATCAGACGGGCTAGGGAATACTTTACCGGCGATGCTATACTATATAGCAAGCAAACAAAGGTCTTTTATTATGTAAATGAGCCTTATTGTTACTGTCTTTCTTGTTTAAACGTGAACTAGACTCTGGCTTTTCTAGTTCGCGTCTAAACAAGAAAGACAATAATAATAAGGCTCATTTCCATAATAAAAGGGCTTTGTTTGCTTGCTATATAGTATAGCAACGCCGGTAAAGTATTCCCTAGCCCGTCTGAATATAATGGAATTTAAAGAAGCGTCGAAGGGGTCACTGACCTCAAAAGAAAATCTTTGCTAGCCTTCAACTTGAGTGAAAAGTTGACTTTTGTTTTGCTACATGTTGAAACGCGTATAGAAATATTCCTAGCTTCAGCATGCATATGTCCTCGCATTTGAAAGCAAAGAGTTCTAGCTGCTGTGTAGTAGTTGATGCTAATTAGTAATTAAAATAATTAGTACATTAATAATGAAGAATGAACTTAATATATACGTTTTTGGTGTAGGCCTATGATCAAAAGTATGAGGAACTTCAAATGTAGTTATAAATTGTTGTTGTCTCATAGCAAATAAGACAGGACATCCTAGCGTTGTTTGTGTATCAGTTTCAACTTCTACACGAAGATTAGTTCTCTAAAATCAAAATCTTACTTGGCATGAAAAGTTATAATTATATTTAGTGAAAGACTTACAATAAAAGGCTCTACAAAGTAAGAACTGTCGACGGGAAATGTAAATAACATTGCATTGTGCTTATCAACACTATTTTCATACTTTTGATTCAAGTTTCCAATGAAAGTTGTACATTGAGATGTAGATGTGTTATAATTTGAACCATGCGATTGTGCACCAATACCACTGACTAAAAATAAAGCAACAATAAAGAGAAGTAGTAAAAATATTTTGTACATTGTTGTAGTTTTTATAAACTCTAAATTATTTTAAATGAATACGGCACAGCACATTGTATATGTTATTATGGCTCTATGCAAAGTCTGATGTGTAATGAGTTTTGACTTATCTTACTAATATTCAGGCCGGATTTGACAATTTCCAGTTATCTTATCTCATTACATCACGTCCCTGAGAGTGACTAAGAGAGCAAATGTTACAAATTGAGTACAAAGTGTAATAAATTGTAGTACAAATGTTATATGCGTATATATTTGTACAACAAATATTATCGTTTCCTGAACTTTGTTGCTAATATTTACATATGTATGTAAATTATAGCAATAGTAATTACTCCACAGAAGTGAAACGAGTCAAATGACCGCTCTTGCAATCAAATAAATTGGAAACATTTTCTTTGACTTTTCAAAGGCAATACGATGAGTCACAAAAGCAGTGCAGATGAAGATTAACTAATTGTAATCATTCTATAATCAATTTCTAGTGTAAAGTGACTTTTTACTGTAATGAACTGTTCATTTAATCTCAAAAGTTGAACTGCTTTTCTTTGAGAATTTCAAAGGTTGTAAAGTTTTGATAAAAGAAAGACTCTCTTCAAAACTAATCAGACTAATGGCAGTAGACTAACAGTACAAAAAAGTCAAACACACGTCGTTCTCTTATTGTTCATTGTCATTGTCATCAAAAGTAAAATGTGATGAAGGGGAAGAGAGAGAGAAGAGTAAAAAGTACAAAAATCCTTTTTCTACATACAACAACTTGCATCTTCTCTCAAAGATTTTTCTAAGCTGCTCACTTCCTTTTCTTCCTCTGTTGTTAGCTACACAACACTTAATTTCCACTTCGGTGTCTTTTTCTTGTTGTACAAAATCCTTCTTCAGGTAGTATGTAGTGTGCTTACCCTCATCATAAATTAAATTCCGGTGTCATAAAGCAAAGCCAAAAAAAATAAGATGCACTTTTTCCCCTCTGATAGGTAAAAATAACCGCATCCAAAAAAATTGCAATTTAACTTTCTCTAACATATATTCGAAAGTATGGATGAAGATGGAATGGAGCTAAGGAAAAAAATGATTACTTTCTTTCTCCTCTGCACCTGAGTATTGTCATAAAAATGCTGTATTTTTCGTCTAATAGCTTTGCGCTAATGGTGGCTGGCTTGGCCAGAGTATTTGTTCATTATAGACAATATATATATATGTAGGATAGGACCAACACAAGTTTTGTACTATTACATAAGTGCAAACTGCAATGTATTAAGAGGATTGACTTTTTCCGTCATCATCATTATCATCTTAATGTCCCATCTTCTTCTCATGGTTTTTACCTTATTCTCGAAAAACGTAGTAGGGGAAGAAATAAGTTTTCAAGGAAGTACACTACAGATGAGAGAAGAGGGTGAAAGGTCATAAGAACATCATGGAAAGACAAAACTTTTAATAGTTGTCGATATCGACTTTTCCGTAAAGAACGACGACGACAAATCTTCTCGTAAATTAAAAACACTGCTCTAATTCGTAGTTGGCCAGAATTGAACATGGAAACAAATCTCCATTTTTAATTTGTAATTTGGTTAGTTAAAAAATGAGAAGGCTAATGAGACAAACTTTATTCCTTCATATATATAGAAGAACCAGATGGTCAATAATAACAATATCCGTAGGGATTTTTGTCACTCCCTAAACTGAGAAAGCAATGCACCAAACTCATTCACTTTGCATAAAATAAATCTCAGAAGCAGAAGATCGATTTTCATATCTCTGTTATTTGGCCTACAGTCATTTGTTAGTGGAAGTTTATATTCCCTTGTGCTAAATGTTGGATTCAGAACCCATAAAAATGAATATCGGACCTTTTCAATGATAAGGAATAAAGTATCGGTTTGACTTCATCTACAAATGAGCTACTAGATGAAATAGGGTCTAGATATAGTTGCTCCCGTTTCCAAGTCGTAATCAGTGAGAAGCAGAACGAATGCACCAGAAAAAAATATTAAGCCATGAGCTTAAAATGTAATCGTCCATAAATGAATATAGAAATGAATTACTATCTATACTATTATTAAGCAACTGTCTCATTTAGTAGATGAATTTTAAATTCACAAGTGCTTAAAAGTAAAAAAATTAGAGCTATACATTAAATAAATGAGTACTTCATCTCTATACATTGTACTTGAGTTATACTCTTATTGCGTTGAATTTTTTTGCCTAGTGCGACAAAAAAGACAGAGCTAAAAAGGCAATTACTCTAATGTCTCTGTAACAATATCATGATGACACTTCTTGACTTCTTATTGCGTGTCATATATAAAGTTAGACCCTTAATAAATACACATAACACATTTTTCTTAGTCCATACTTCCTTATTACATGCTTGATGCTACTTTTCTTATGATTCTATAGCAGAGGGAAAAGACAATGAGATCAGATGAAGATCAACTGAAAAGAGAAACAAACTTTTTTGGGGTAGTTACTACACGACATTATAAAGCAGAGAGAGAAAGTCTGACAAGAAAAAAGTGGCTTCAAGTTTTTGGTTCTTAGTCACATACTGAAGTGAACAACTGCTCTGCTTTCTCAAGAAGTCGATCTGTTGTCTTGTTCTAGGGGAAAGACAGAGTTCTTAAGAAAAAAGTGAACGAGAAGAAAAAACTTCATCATAATTCTCATCACATGAAAACCATTTCTACACCAGATCGTATTTTCTCCCTTGCATTTTTCTTCTCTAGTCCAAAAGAAACTTCTTGGAGGAGTTGTACCAACTGTACACACTACTACCACTATTAGAAGTCTTGGAAGCCATTTCACTCTGTCACCAATACTAATGTGAAATAGTTATATCTCTCTTGAAGAGAGATCAAGTAGGAAAAGTAGTGTTGTTGTATAAAGATAATCTTGAGAAAATGAGACAATAGGATATTACTACTACTCCAATAAAAGTAGTTGCATCTTTACTATTTAAGTTACATTTATTAGGATTTTAGGGTAGTCGTTTTCATCTCGTTTATTTGAGACAATATTAAAGTTAATAGTAAACGATAGTAGCTCGTAAAAACTCAAATAGATTGTCTTTCAATGCAATAGTAGTCCTACCTTTTGCTTATCATGCATCTTACTACTTTAAAACAAACAATACTTCCTGCAGTATTGAATTGCTGAAGAGATGAGCACACACATATTGTCTAAAGTGCACTGTATACTTCAACTGTATGCACTTTATACGTGACTTGGACTATTATACATTATTATAAAATCTTCTTCTCCCCTTTTCTAAGAAATAAATATAGCCACACAGTACAATATATATAGACTTTTCCAAAAGAGAACAGTAGTCAAGTATAAGATAGAAAATAGGGAAGAAGAAGTTTCCCATTAAAAGCCCTAATTTAAGAAGAACAAGAGAAAGAGAAAGAGAGCATCTTGTCCAATATTATAACATGAATGTCTTTGAGTGAGAAACGACAACTGACTTCAAATTGAGGAATTAGAATAGCTAAGCTACTACACTAGACATTGTATACAAACTCTTGATATTTGATAACAATATAAGTAATATGTTGAATGCACCTCTTGTGTAACAAGAAGGCAGTATGTTATATGCAATGTCATCTCAATGCAATAATAGAAAGTCAACAGTAAATGGAAAAGTTGCAAGTTGTATAAAGTTTGGGTGACAGAAAACAGCTTTTGTCACTTAAATGTTGCTCCACAAGTTATATATGTATTCTACAATGATTATTATATTCCATGTATGTAAGCAAGCAATAAATGTTGAGAAGATATAATAAACCATGGTAGGAATCAGAAAATTGTAAAAAGGTGTTCTAAAACAGTTCCCAGATTCAAGCAACAAGAAATTGTATAGAAAAAAGAGCTAGTTTACCTTTGTTGTGCACAGCAAGCAAACAATTGTTGAGGAAAAGCAAAGAAACAAAGTCAAATATTTGATCAGTGTGAAGGAACTTTACGTTTTTTCTTTACCTAGTGCACAGAAGCACCTTATATTCTCTTCTTGCTGTTGTCTTAATATTTTTCTTTTGCCTTTAGCTTTGTTTTTACTTACTTTTTTGTGGCTTTTATTTACTTTTGACCTGTACTAAGAAAACATGCATTCAGGTACAACATAATTTACTTTATGAAATACAAAAAAGATTTAATCACTGTCCCTTGTTCAATCAAAACTTTCTCTCTCTAATGATTTCAAAAATTTGACTTCTGTTGTAGTAAATAATAGTACAAGTGATTCACTTGGGAGCAGCAAGAAAAGAGATATAATCGATACAAAAGTTATGATTATATTCATCTTTGTCAGTATGGAGTAAGCGATAAAACCCGCAAAACTGTCATAAAAGCATGTAGTTAGTATTATGTAACCAAGTCAAGTCGACAATATATGTAGTACTCTCTCTCCCTATTTTCATAATGCGACTCTTGAGCCATGAAGAAGACGAGAGAATCTCTCTATATAAGTAAAGTCGCTCTTTTTGGTTGTTGTTGTGGTCCTCGTTTTCGTCAGTTTAGTCGTCGTACGTGCTTTTCTTCTTCAAGCACTCTGATATTGTACAATGTGTGTGTGCTTATAATAATAGAAGACTATGTTGGAGTTTGCAAGAAATATGGAAAGTTGTCGAGAGATGTTCTTATTCTTATCCAAATTCAACCCTCGTGTGGATGTGCTTCTCATGTTTTCTTGCTCATTTTCAGGAAAAACAGCATTTCACGTGTTGTTTTCTTAGGCCAGAGGGGACATAAGAGACATGAGAAATTTGAGCAAAATGTAAAGGAACAACAACGAAAGAGTTTTTTCTTTGGTTGAAAAGAAATATATTAGGCAATGAGGATTAAAACTAAAACAGTGCATTTTAGTGAATTCCCAAAAGAGGAATGTATGTAAATCTTACATCGAGTAGAGAAAAAGAATCACCCGTGATGAAATTCAACCCTTTTCTTTTGTATGTCAAAGGTGACTGAATGTTAAGTGATGAGTTATTATTATAAACTATTTTTGTCTTTATTTCTCTATTTTGTAGTTAAAGCTGAGGAAAAGTTTAGTGTCTAGAATGAAATAAAAATATAACCATCGACAGACTTAATAATGAGAAATTTTTGCATACCGTGCGTCCGCAAGTATTTAATTTGTTGGTGACAAAAGCAACGCGTTGAAAAGCTTGACGACAGCCAGCAACTAAAGTAAAGGAGGAGACGAAGCAAACAAAATGATGAAGAGAGCATGAAGCCAGAATCCATAAAAACGAAAAACTTTTCTACGAAACATATGGCATCTCTTTTATGAATTTATCTTTTATGATGATACTCTCCTCTGCTTCTGTAGCCAAAAGTCCAATAGAAGTTCTAGTAAGGCGAACGAACGTTCCACTGGGAATTGTAATATTCTCCATGCATTTTGTAGTTTTCTCTCTTCTCCCCAAAATAAAAGTGCTCACCACCGGAACTAAGTGTGCTGTCGTTTCTGGCTAATATAATCAGAGACGAAACGACAAGGAAAGTCATGAGGCAGAACATGATGCTTTTTGTGGCTGGAAATACTCAAATTGCCTCAACAGCACTCATCTACAGTTATTTCTCTAATGTGAACTGTTATTCTGCGAATCAAATGAGATTGGACTCTTATGTAATATATATATGAAGCATATAAGTAAAGGAACCAATTTGAGAGCATTTCAAGATCAGTAGCAAGAAAAGTGCATTAGACATTCATAAGGAGAATAGCAATTAATGTAATGCGTTCTTGTCACCACTACTACTATATTGTACACGTGTGTTCGTTCTCAACTTGAATTCTTGAATAAAGTTCAATGGCAACTTAGAAATATTGCAGTAGGCCTCCTTCTTCTTCTTCTTCATTTAGCACCGGAAAAAACTGTAATTTCCTCCAAAAACAATTAACGCAACCCATACTAGTATTCACCACTTGTCATAAATACTGAAAATTATTATGTAATGAGAAAAAACTTAACGACTCTGCACAATCTCTATCGAAGCAAGTTATTAATTTTGATATTACTTCCTATAACACTCTCCTGTAGATTTTTGTATTTACGGCTGCCTCTGTGAGTCAAGTCAAGTCTTATCTAATCTAAACGCTACTATACTATAGTAAAACTCACTCACACATCTTACAGTAGAAAGAGCTTGACAAACCAAAACCAATCTCTTGTTTTTATTACCCTAGTCATAAAAACTATGAAAGGAAAAAAAGAGGAAAAACTTTGGTTGAGAAGCCAAATAATATTGACAAAGTATTTCCTATAAGCCATCATCATCGTCGTCTCATGCATATGTGTATAAGATTTTTTCTCATATAACATTTCTTTTACGAATATGTTTCTCTTTATGTCTTGAGACGACTTTGAGATTTTGAGTACCAGAATAATAATATAAGAACTAAAGCTCAATCATGATATTCCAATGCGACACAGAAGGTACAACTACTACTCATACATAGTACAATAAATGGAAAAATTAAATTTTTCAACATGTTCCTATATTTCAACACTTCTCTAACTCACTCACAGTATTTTTTACAACTTCAAACTCTCAAAGATGTAAAAAGCTATACATAAGAGTTTTGAATTCTGTATGGCTTTGATATGAGGATCGTGAAAACGATAGAAAATGGAAGAAGAGGGAGAAAAAAATGAAACTTAAAGAGGGTTATCTTTATCTGTGTGGTTCACGTAAATATGTCGCTCTCTTCTGTCACATCACTTGCCATAAAATAACAAATTGAGAGCAAGTTTGTGAAGTTTATTTATTAGGAAATTAACTCAATTCAACTTTAGATGCTATCATGAATTTAAATTTTACTATCATCGTCAGTATAGTAGCTCTTGGTAAATAGTTTCTTGTTTGTTTTACCGTTGTTTATGTCTTGCATAAGTGCTTATGGTAATTAGAGTTTGTATTATTGAATAGTATATACTATGTCAGCAAACCACTTTATGACTGTGTAAATATCTTACGTAAGAGATGAAATGAAGAGAGTTTTATAATCTCTCCAATATTTCTGGATGAATTTGATGCATTTGAATGTGACATTGTAAATCCATTCAACTACATGCACCACATGTGATAGTCAATCTCTTCTCTACGCACTTCCGCCTTCCAAAAAGAATTTACACACTTGACACTTTTCTATACTATACTATACACACATAAAGTCATAACACATTTTCATACTAATAATATCTCTGGGTGAGAAATGTGAAAATTCTTTATTTCCTCTTTTTGCCCCTTGCTTGCTGCACACCTTGAACTTTTTTCTCTTCTAGGGGAAGTGACAGACGAGAAAATTATCGAAAATCGAACAATATCATTTCTTTCTTCAACATCCCCTCTCTATGGAATTTCTGAGATGATTGCAAAATATTTTTTACCAGAGATTTTTTTCTTCCTTTTCCAATCTGAGATTTTTCTTGTAGTCATGATCTGCTGCTTGAGTCATAACAAAATGTCGTTTATAATAGGAATGGCAATATACAACACATTTCTCTCATTTTATTTCGTTTTTCTGTCTTCTATAAAGGATGAGTGCTTTACTACCACTACAAGAGTTCAAGTAGAAAGAATAAACGTATAGAAGAGAGCTACGGGAGATGAGACTTGAGAGGTTGCGTTTCTTATGAAAAAGATGAGACAAGAGAAATATAGTAGATGGAAAGAGAGAGCAATGAACAACATTGAAAAGAAAAGAGTTGAAGCAGTTTGAGTAAAAGATGTCTTTATTCTCAGAGGATGCAACATCAATTTCTGTTAGTCTCGACACAGTAAATGCGTTTCCACTTGTAAAAACGAATGTTTTTCTTACCTTCCTATTTCTTTGATATGTGGTAGCTTCTTTTACTAATCAAGTAACAGTAGATGAAAGTGCGCTTTGTGTTTGTGATGATTTCAGAGCTTTTAACAATTATTTTGATAAGTAACTTAATTAGACAAGTTAAATTATGACTTACGTATAGAACAACTTTAACTAATAACTTACAATTAAGATGATCTTTTGATTAAAATAGCTTCATTGGCGTTTTAGCATTACAGTATTATTTTTTTGTTTCAGTATATTCTTGACTCAAATCTTATTGTCTTGCACTTGACCCAAGTAAGACATTTATCTTTCGTTATGAAAAACGATGATTATAGGTAGCTCTTGTACAAACCAAGCAGCAAGATAAATAGTCTGTCCTTTTATATCTTCGTAGATCATTTCCAACTAGAAAAATATATGTAACGTCTAACGAGACAAGTTAAATGACAACTCAAGTACTCTTCTTTCTACTCCCAAAGTACACACAAAAAGTATTCAACTCTTGTTATTTTACAGACCCTTACAAGTACCAACATTAAGAAGCTATTTAGCGTCAGTGGATCTCTCTCTCTCTGATGATGACGTTCTCATTGTGTAACTTTTCTCAAAACATATTTTTTCTGTAAGGTGCAAAGAGCTTTCAGCTGCCTAACAATGAAATTGTCTTTTCTTTTTCCCAATATGAACACACACATTTTGGAACCAATTTGAGTCTAAAAGCCCATTTTACCCTCACCTCACTTACTTTCTGATCTGACCCTTCCTCATTCTTACAATCTTGGTAACCGTAACTAAAAGTGTAAAGAGAGAGAGAAGACGAAAAGTCATAAAATGACAAAAATATTGGAGAAATGTTGTTACACTCTCTCAGACTTTGTCGCTTTTTCATTTCTGACTGCAACTGCAAGAAGAAGAAGAAGTATTTAACACTGTCACATGCAACGTGTCGCTCCTCTGTTATTTCCATTAAGAATTGAAGGCAGTAAAATATCGCTTTTAGTATTCTAAGGACTTTTTTGTACATTATATATAATATAAGTAAAAGGTTTTTCTTTCTCTCCCTTAAAATGTTCTTCTTCTTCGTTGGGTCATTTGAGAAGTGTTTTGTATTTTATATTTTATAATGCTACTTCTTTTTTTACATCACACATTGCAGTCACAGTTCAAAGGTTTATTATAGTACATGTACCGTAAAGTCAACCTTTGTTATAATTGTATATACTATGTGACCTGTGCCTTTTTATTACGGTCGAGTTCTAAAATAAAAATTTAAAATGATGTTACTGTACAATTGTCGACTCTTAAAATGAAATAATTTCAAAAGAAGAAAACGGGTCCTCAATATAATATATTACAGGCAACAACATTCAACATTACAAAAAAGTAAAGAGAGAGAGAGAGAGTCACTTTTTTGCCTTAGTTGCTATTACATGTCATTACATTTCACAAGGTGAAGAATGGTAATAGGTGGTAAGTAACTGGTAAGTAATAGGCTAATGTGCAATGGCTACAAAAAGTAACAATACTTTAATCTCATATGGAATAAAGACACGCATAAATGAAACTCAAGTACGTATAAAGTCGCATTACAAAACCATTTATAGTTTAGACTATTCAAAAGAGCTTAAAGTGTCGAAGTCTCCTAGAGCTTTTCATTTTAACGACAATGCTTTTCTCATAAATAGTTACATTGTTGCTTTTTCGTACACCTGTTTGCAAATTCCATTAGTTTAACGTGCGAATTTTATTGCCAGTCAACATTATGTAATTTCAACCACCATGAAGTATGTTTGTTGTTAGTGCTATTTTTTTGCATGTACAACCACCACCAACTACTGTATAACTTGTTTACAACAGCGAAAGCTACTGCTTTTTTTAAAAAGGGACAGATGTTTTATATTTTCTTCAACTTTAATATTCTTTCCTGTAGAGAGTAGTATTTACAATTGTTATTGCTGTTTCGAGTATAAGCGAAAGGGACAGTCCATTACAACTCAGAGCTCATTGTCACAGCATGATATCCCTAAAGTCTAAGTACTTTTGCCCAACTTTTATGTCGGCTATATGTAATCCAATTGAATAACACTCACTACAAAGGCGCATAGCAAAAGGAAAGTACTATAACAGTAAGTGTAATCCGTATAGAGAGATTGTATTTAAAAGTACTCATTGCACTGTGGATAATAGGTATTTATCTGTGTTTAGGTAGTAGCTTCATCCTTTATTATAAAAAAACTGCGTGAAGAAGAGATATATAATATGCTACAATGTAAAATGAAGGGATAGAAGAGAAGAGAGAATATAAAAGATGCAACTGGCATGAGTTGTTATTTTTCATTCATTCATTTCATATTGTACTACTAGTAGTTAGTTTATGTATGTGCAAGTGTACAGCACATCAATGGTTATTAATATTTTATTTTTATGGGTTACATAGCCAAGGTTTGGCTTTTTGGGTGAGTGTGAGAATGTAACTGAAGTATGTTTACTTTTCTGGTTATGTAGTAATGTGTATACGCTATAGTACGCAGATTTTATTTTTTGGAGTATCAGAAAATTTTGATTTGGTGTAGAATCGTCATAAATCTGAATACTCGCAATATGCAATAGCAATTTTGTGTAAAAAAATGATGAAAGTGACAATAGAGAAAAGTATGTGCGTAATATTGTTACAGAGTCAGAGTGAATTCTTCGTCTCGTACACATATGTGAAACAAAAAAATATATATAGAGGGTAAAGAGTCATAGTTGAGAGGTTTTTATTTATGATTTACACTCTGTTCATTCCCTTTCTATTATACAGTGGCAGTAAATAATAGGCAGCACCCAGAAAAGCAAGAAGGACTGAAACTCTCTCTCTCTCAGCTATTTATTATATATATGTGAAAATATAAAGTATAAAAAAACAAAAAATGTTTTAGAGAGTGTGTAGTAGAATAGGTTGTATTTTAGGCCAAAATTCAGTTCTTTTATGACACCCAATTATTATTGCTTAGGATGACTGTTGAAAAAATTTACTCTGCTGTATTGTTACACAAGAGTCATAAATAGTATGACTGTTTAGAGTTCAGAAGCAGGGATGAAGTATAGACAGACACATTATCAATCAGGAATTTGTTATGGGATGTCATATACAAAATTGACTTGGGAGATAGTGATTGGAAATTGGTTATGGGAATGAGTTGCTAAAAGTATCTATATAGAAGTTAAAAATAATTCAAAGCTTAAAATCTTAAGAAATGAAGGCAAATGTACAATTGCAGCTTTCTTAGAGACGTACAAAAATTCTTTTAATTAAGACTTTCTTTTTCTATGATTGCTCTCTTGTGTACCATTGCATATTGCATTGCATTCGTACCCTCAGAAAAGTTTTCTTGCATTTTATTGTTACACGATGCAGTTTAGGAGCAGAGTAGGAAGTTTGAGACAAAATTAAAGAACTAAAGAAGACTATAAGAAATATTATATTTCCCTAGTTTTCCCTTTAATTTAGTTGAAATGTAGCACTTAATTGATTCCCTAAGTAGTCATCACATTTACATATGAAAATGTGTACCTCCGCTTTAAAGGAGTCCATCAACCTTTGCACTTTTGTTTTACTCTTGTTCAAGATAAATTCTTTTCTAAAACAGTGAAAAATGATACCGACGTTCGTCTTCACATTCCTTTCCGCATTTATAAAAAGTGAGGTCACTCACTTGCCCTTGGCAGCTTTCAACAAGACATTATCATTATCGGTTTGACTAAAAGTGTTTTTTGTTTTGTTTTGTTTCTCTTCGTCTGCAATAACTCTTTGAACTCAAACTCACTTTAGAATTAGTTGACTTTACTCATAATGTCAGATCACCAGAAATAGTTAGAGCTATAGGAAAAGTGCGTAGGGGTAAGAAAAATCACTGTAACATTTCTCTCTCTCCAAAGAAAAAAGCCGCAATATTCTTCTAATACAGCATCTCTTAAACTATTGAAAGCATTGAAAGTGTGATGTAGCAAAATATGTCCGCGTAAATACATCGGCACAAAAAATCTACTCGAGTTAGTTGATCATCTCCCCTCGTATTTTTGTTTCGTCAAAAACATCCATAAACTCTTCTCTGTTCATTGCTATGCTATACGATTGTCAATGCCACACAAACTTGAGACTACTAACTAACACCCTCGTCGCAAAGTCAGTCTTAATACTTGAGAACTTTTCGATCTTCTTGTACTTTTTTATTTATGTACAGTGGTCTCTCTCTACTACAGAAAAGTGAGGAAGAGAAGATCTTTCTCAACTAATCCTTCACTAAGTCGTCATCCTTCTATGTCTCATGTTGTGGACATACTTGAGCTCTTCTCTAAGCTGTCGATGATATGAGATACATTCTATAAGAATTTCCACAGCAAGTAGACTAAAAATAAAATGAAAAATGGTCAACGCAGTGCATCTCTTTTTCCCTAGTTAGCAACAACTACAAAGCAAAGGTAGCTAACATTACTTATTGTTATAAGATGAAATAGTCTATTTAAGTTTCGGTTGACTAAACTCTCTTGACTTGACCAAAGAGCAGCAACTTTTTTTGTTACATTTCTATCATCATCCTCGATTCAGTCATGAACTGAATTCATGATGATTTTTTCTCTTTGAGAAAGAAAAGAAAATCGGAAGATTACACTGAGCGCACAATGCTTCAATGATTACGATACAGAGTCTAAGCAGAGACTACGGAGTCAAGCCACAAAATCCAAAGTTGAAAACTATCATCTACTTGGAATGCTTTCCTAGTTTAGCTTTTTTGCCTTTACGCATGAACTGGACAACTTCTCTCTTTAGAAAAGTGTGACTATGTTCCAATGTTTACAATCTCAATGCTACGTCTATGTAAAATGTTGGTGAGGGTAAGTTACTAGAGTTGAGTTACGTACTGAAATGCAGAGAAAAGGAAATCCCGACTTTTTCCTTCTTCAGTTGCTGAATCAATTTCGAGCGAGGCGGATGTACGTTGCTGCTCTCTCTGAAATTCCAGTAGTCGTCATTCTATAACATTGTATCACAGCTCAGTGTATACACATTGTGCCATACTAATTACATTTCTTAATTAAAAGTTCAATCAATCACAACATTTCATTTTGTAGTGAGACTTTGTTGTGTTGCCATCATAAGAAAAGACAATAATTCTTAACCTTGTCACTAAGACTGTGAGACGCCGGTAATATTAATTTACAAATATAAGTAACATTTTGTGTGTGTGGGTGAATTTCAAGATAAAACTAAGAAGAAAACAATATATATCTAATAAATAAAGGTTCTATGTGTTTCTCTTTGTTGTTGTCATCTTATACTTTCTTTGTTCTCTCCTTCATCAAACAAAGTAAGCAAAGTTGAAAGAAAGAAAACAGGATATTGAGTTTCGACATAACAAGAGAAAACTAAGACTACTAATAATATTGAGGTATAAGAACAATTTATTAATCAGATCAAGATATTTCATACAATATACAATAGCAAAGTGCTCTCTTCTTGTTTTCTTTATGAAGTGAAGGAAAAAGATTACAATAGAATAAAACAAAGGAAACTTTCGTCACGTGTATTCTATAAATATTATCATAAACTTCTTCTATTGTGACGATTCTTACTCAACAATTTCAGGTGATAAGATTTTTTTCACTATTTCTTGCTTTCTTTGTCAAAAGTAGTAAAATGTCGATAGCAAAAACACAAAAAAGTAGCTTTCGTAAGAAATTGACCAAATAATATCTATTTTTTCGCTTGGACGCCAATTAGAAAAAGTCTAGAATAGTTACAGCAACACTTTTTTGCTACTAGGATAGTTTTTAGTCATTTTCTTCTTCTTCATGTTATATTCAATGCCAATTTTTGCAAGCATTTTCTTTCTCTTGTTCTTTCTCTCTTACATGTTGACATGAACATGAGAAAAAGAACTTTCTTTCACTGACTGGATTTTCTCTTAAGCTCTGAGACTTTTTTTGCCACAGTTGTTATCTTGCACTAATACCTTGTTGCTACCATTCTTGACTTGACATTTGCCATGATTGCGTTTCCTAAATAAAAACCTTAATACTTTACTACTACATAGTTACATAATACTAAAAGAAACTAAAGATTCAGATAAAATAATCTGAAAACAATTACATGATCATATGAACTTTGTTTTTCTGTACTCAAGCCGAGGTTTTAGTAGTTATACATACTCTCTGTAGTTCTATTGTATAGTTGTTGCTATCATATCACTTTTATGTCTTGCTCGTTCTATTTTCATAAATGTTTTATATCTGTACCTTTCTCTGTAGTCTACTCAAACTCTAGAAAAAGAACAAGCGATAACGATACTTTCTTTTATTACGTTTTTTTCTGTAGAAGCTGATGCTGACATAACAGAAGAAACAACAGATTGACGACAAAAGGAGAAACTACTACTATAGTACACAACAGCAAAAACAAATCAACAAACTAGAACAAAAATATCAGAGTTATCATTTCACAACTGACTTGGGAAATAAAAGAATGTTTTGTTTTCTGTCGTTCTAACGTATCTAGTCGTTCAATTATAGTTAGCACTTTTTGTTTCTGTTGTTGTTGTGCTGTGGACTTTTGGAGAGAGACATATAGTGATTACAAGGCAGAAATTTTCTTCATTGATAAGAAGAGAACAAGAGAGAGAGATTTTTCTGACATGGGGGAAAATGCTTGATAATTATTTGGACCACAAAGACAAATTCTACAAGAAAAAAAGATGTTGTTGAGAGGAATAAGAAGAGAAGAAGTCGTCAATTGGCTCCGGTGCATGTTTCTGTCGTCTTTTGTCCTCCTCTTAGCTACTTCAGCATTCAAGACGTCATCAGGTAATTAGAGCTCAATTGCCTTTTTTGTATTTGGTGATGATGATGATGATGTTGAAGGGTAAAAATTAGAGACAGATTGTGAGTTTAAGAAAGAACGCTCACACACACACACGCAATGCGACGAAAAGGAATGTTGTCGTCGACAGTTATCTTTTTACAAAGAGAGCTTTATAACTATTATATAAGTGAAATACTTAATTAGCACATGTGGTAAAGATAATTAGAAAAGTGGTAAAAGAAAAAAAGACTTTTGGTGTTGAAAAAGCTAGAATGTGATATGTGTATTCTGAATATTAAAATTTTATAGTATAGTAGCCATAATATATAACGTAAAGCATTCCTCTAATTTATTTTAGCGTGAAACATATGCCAAAGATAAACCTTTACGCACACAACTATAAAAAGTAGCGAAATTTTCTTCATAATAATTTCTTCACCTTCTTCTTACTCGTGAACAGTACTAACCTTATTTTGTCACTATATTTCATCACCTTTGCATTATGAGAGTACTACATGGAGTAGTACACATAAAATTTCATAAACTACTCACCAACTTAACTTGTTATACTCGGCTTTGCTCTACTAAAAAGTGTGCAAGAAGAAAATTCCGTAAAAATTTATTATGTGATGATAATGGTTCACTTTTCTATATATTTGTACTAACATGAGATCATAATGTAAAACTTCATCTAGAATATAAATATCACACTCACTATATAGATTATTTATAAGACCAAGTTGTCATTGCCATTACCATTATAGAAGTATATACGCACTATAAATACACACACACTGTCATCATCACAAGTCGCAAGTTTTTTTCGCATGTCTAAATATCTCCCATAGGAATGTGTGTTCTATAAAACATGAAAGCATTAGGAAGTATTATAAGCATGTGTGTATGTCAAATCTTATATATATATTCATCTCCGCACTTTTAAAAGTTTAATCCAACAGTTTTCACTACTATAATATCACATTCCTCATGTGCAACGTAATGTTTATGCGTGTGAGTAAATCCGTTTTTCATATGTTCACATTTTTTTCCATCAAGGAAAACAGACGAAGAGACACTTTATTTCCAAGAGTAAATACTTTACGGATGCAACATTAGTCATGTCAAAATGAATTAATAGAACAAGATTCCTGAATTGCAATTTACAAGTTGGATTTTAGTCTGATAGAGAGTGATGAGATTGAATAAGATCTTATTTTTTTGTGGTTAGAAAAAACTCCGTGGAATATAAATTGCTGAGTGCTATGGTCGATTTAGTCATTCTGAATTTGACAAGTGTATTGAAATTGGAATTTCATGTAAATCTTGTTGATTATTAATTGAGTCTTGCAAAAAAGTGTGTGCTGAGATATTAATTAGAAGATTCAAATCTTTTAGTTATTCTTTTGTACTTCATTTTCTTCTCAAAGTCTCAAGGTCTTGACTTCAAAACGCCCTTCACACCTCTCTCTCTCTCTATTCTGTTGTCTTTCATTACTCTAAACTTAATTTAAGAAAAGCTCATAATGCATCTCTCTGGAAAACTCTCTTTTACATTTTACGACCTCCCAAGACTGACTGACTATATATGAACTGTGAACTTTGTTCTTGCATTTACTCACTTGGTGTGTAAAATGTAAATGCAACTTTCAGAGTTTTGGTTCGTAAAACACAATGTATATGTATAGCTAGACACGTGAAAGACGTCAAACCAATTCACTGTACTCTCTGTCTTTCTTCTTGTTCCTATTTTGTGAAATTTCTTAAGTGTAAAATCTTCACTGCTCTACTGAGATTCTGGTTTGCTGGTGTTTCATTATGCAAGTTACGCCAGAGAGAAAGTAATATTCATAGTTCTTCATGGTTATTGCTTTTCTAGCCGGCGCTCTCTCTTTTCTTTTCTGGTATATAAAACGGTGAATGCAGTCAAAGATAAAATTGCCTTTTGCTCCAGTTGACAAGAGACATAATTTCGGAATTAGGAGTATATAGTACTAGAAGAGTTTTGTGCTATAAAAGATTTGCATTTTGAACAGGGTTTTTTGTTATACTTTATACTCTTCTTAAGTTCTGCAGGTGATTAGACTAATACTCATTTATACAGTCTCTTGAAAAAAAATCAATCTTTTCTTTTCTACAAAAAACCATACAATTAATAGACGCAATACACTTAGAGCTTATATTATAACTTTGCCAGCACTAAATTAATAAATACACCAAAATTGGCAGCTACACTTCTTGAGAAGAGTTGTGTAATCAGCGGCTGAGTAAAGAAATAAAGTCTGCAACTGTCAGAAATAAATCCTCATTGATTCAATTTGTTCTCCTTTTCTTCACTATTGGCCATCTAAACAACTCATTCAACTTACACTACTATAAAACTGTTGTAAATACAACCAATATTTTCTCATTTCAATTGCTTTCCTTTTCCTATTCTTTTTAATATAACACATCCTAAAGAAGACGTAATTTACAGGGCTTTATATAACTAGTTGTTTGAAACGAGTATTCTGTTAGCACTTGAGAGAATAGTGATTATGGTAATGAACTTAATTTAGAAAATGAGAAATGACTCTGTTAGTAGTTGAGTGTTGCTGTAAGCCATAGAGAAGAGTAGCATAAGGATGCATTTATACTTTTACTTATATATAGAGCTTAAAAACTCGAGTGTCATTTACAAGTCCAATCCAAGTAGAAGCAGAAGCTTTTCTTGGTTAGTTTACTTGAAAGCATTGGAAAGCAAATCTTGTCTGTAGGCCATGCAAGAAGAAGAGTGAAATGAAAGTAGTAGTATGGTAACAAAGCTTTTGTAAAATACCTTTGAACCTTTAGCAAGTTGGGTTATTTACACAGTATTTTCTTCAAAAACACTCTACTCAAGCACACATTAAAAAGCTTCTGCATTAAGTAACGAACATCAGTATAAAGTAATACATAGTAGCTGTGACAGAGAAAATGCACTAGAGTGTAAAATGAAGGGCAAGAGTCAACTTGAGTCAAAGAGCTTTGACATTTCCTCGAGAATAATATGCATAATGGATCTTCTTATAGACGAGGAGAGACGACACAGTTTGAAATTTTGTATCACTACTCTATAAGATAGATACTCATGACATTACGCAATGTGTATTAGTTAATGTGTAACGCAACGTGAGTCAACGTAACTCACCGTCGTTGTCGTCTTCTTTCCTGGATCAGTGGTTTTGCTCTTTTAGTAGAAATTCTAAAGAGTAGAAAAGGGGAAGAAGAAGAAGAAGCAATAATATAATGTATGTAATACTGTTGGTGTTTCATCTATATTATCATCATCGACCCCACACACTCTTCTTCTCATTGTACGCAAGCATGCATTGTGATTAGAGCTCAAGTGTGGTTTCCTATATCTTATGATGAAGTCAAGTAGTAATATTAGATAGAACCTTTTGAGATGTTGTGTTGTAATGGGCGGTTTTCTTCAGCACTTTTACCCCCAATAGCTAAGCTTCCCACTAAATTAACGTAAAAGTCAATCTTCCTCGAGTACTTCTATTCATGATCTCTTCTCTGTGTGTACAAAATTCTTGTGGCCTATGGCTCACTGAAATTCTTGACTTCTGAAAGGTTGGAGATCTTTACCATCACAAATTGAGTAACGTCATGGTTTTTTTCTTTGCCTCAAGTGGAATGTTGATGTATTCTTGTAATTATTTCCTTATATAGACGTTTTTCATGATTAGTTTTATTAAGCCTGAAATTCACACTTTAAGTTAAACTTGATACCTCTCCATTTCACTGCCGACATTAGACTCTAATTGATCATTGACATACTTTACTTTACACAGAGCTATTAAGTCAGATGTCAAATGTGTTTTAGCCTTTTCACTTCCTTCCGAGTGAATTAGTACCAACTAGAGTTACTTGAGCCATTACTATTATTGTAGTGAAGAAAGTAATAAACTCGCGTTTTGTGGTTTTGGTTTCATTTCTTATACATAGATATAGCATGACATATAATGGTTATACTACACTTTCTCTCCTTTTGCAATAAGCCTTGTTGTTTTCCTTTCCATGTTATAGTGACTCTAGAGGAGAAAGTATGTCGCTGTGGATTTTCTTCATCGTCTTGCTTCTTTAGAGAGTCAAGTCCTCAACTCTTACTGCTCAACGTGCTTACAATCAATCTTTTTCTAAGAAAGTCGGAAAGTATTAGTTCCTTGACTCTAATCTTGAGTCTTTCACGTCAATAGAGTATATCATGGTACACACAATATTCCTCTGGCTGTGTATATTATGTACTTGAGAATTTAGCGTGTTGGCAGTCCTTAAGAAGTTCAGTTCACTACTTGAGTTTTAGTATATCAGATGGTAATAATGGATTATAGTCTTGCAATAATCTTTGGTAGAAGAACATAGTATAGTAAGTAGTTTGAATTCTAGTCTTGTACTTGCTGTGCATTTTGATAAAAGTGCACTTTAGTATAGTAAGCAAAGACTAACCATTAGGTTCTTAATTCCCTTGAACCTTTCTTTAAGTTGTAATGCAGCTAATGCCATGGCTAGCATGTTAAATTACAAGGCTAAGCAAATGAAAGTTTTCATTACAGAAAGTAAATACAATTTTCTGTTGGAAGTTGCAAACTGCAACGCCACTTGTAATATTTCTGACACTTTTTCTAACTAAAATTGTCTTGATTATTAGTTTTTACAATAGATGCATTGTATAATTGGTGTATAAAATGCTAAAACATGAGGCAAGCTCTCTTCAGAAGACTTTTCACTTTTCGTCCTCTGATAATGAAGTCATTTTAAATACTTGAGTCTTGAATTTATACAAAATATACGGTAACCAAAATCCATAGAGAATTGAAAGAGAGAATGATACTCAAAGCAAAGAAGGGATTGTGATTCTTTAATTAATTAATATTCTTCACCATAGAATTAGAGAGACTCAATGAAAAATGTATTAGTCAAGTGTATTATGTAACATGGCATCTATGACTAAATAATGTTGCTCTTTTGACCTCTTTGCTGTTTTTGTATGGTGCAAGTAATCCTTTTGAAATGTCTGTGTATACATCTAAATAAGTAAATGAGATTTAATATGGTGAATCCCTTTGTGACGCAATGTCATTTTACTAATTAAACTCGTCTCACTCATAGTCAATGTTTGTTGTGCTCTCTACTCTTTCTTTTCTCGTAAATAAAATGTTATGCCTGACCATGTGAAAAATAAGGCAAATATTTCAAAGAGGTTTCTTAAAAAGCTTAAAAAAGTATCCACCCAACAAACACAAGATTAATTTCCTTATTAACCTAAGCCTTTTTTCTTTTCTCACACATTTTTTTAACAAAGTCTCTCCGACTAATACGCGCAATCAGCATCTTCTTACTGAAGTTTTATAGAAGAAGAGAAGAGAGTAGATATCTTTTTCAACCAGGCGAGAGTTATTAAAAGTGTGTATACTATATATAGTCAGCATATAACACAAAAGAGAAATGAAGATCATAAAAGGTGAGAGAGTAAGAAAGAGATGAGAGACGCTATAATATTCTTCATTTTTCCTCTCCTAAGCTTGAAAATGTGAGTAGCAAGCTCAATTTCTTTGAGAGACACAATAATAAGGAAAAAAAGAAGAAGATTCTTCATATAATGCAATAAGAAGTAGGATCGAGCATCTCTCATTGCTTATAGCTTAGGTTAAAAGTGAAACTAAAATTTTTTTTTCTGGAGGATATATATGTAAGTATGAAAAAGAATCTTTTGAAAAATTTCCTTGCATTATTTTAATGTGTTTTTACACTCGAATTGACACAGAGCTCTTGGAGAGAAGTGAGAGCTGAGCATTTTTCACGTGTCTAAAAGAGTTATACTTTGTTATACGAACTTGATGCCAAAATAAAATTCATCCTCTTACTATACTAGTTGAGCTATTTCTTATTACGTTAGTCTTTCGCTCTTTTCCAGCAGGTGATATATGACGTTAGCAGATTGCAAAAATGCTACAGATAGAAATGGAAAAAGTGTCGTAAGTCATGAACTTGTTTAGTGTACCTAGCTATATATACGAAAGAAAAAAAGGAATCAGGAACTTTAGTAGAAAAGAATTCTCACGTGTAACTCTACGTGAGTGAGTGCCATTATTGAGCAATGAGCTTTGAACTTAGTTTGCGATTCTTGTAGATTCTCTCTCTTTCTCTCGAAGAAAATCTCATTTTCACTACTACATACTACTTACTATATTCCTAAGCCTTACTGATGGCTCACACTTTCTGTAACTACCTTCACATTATTTTCGCAAAAGACATAAAACTTTGCTACTTCAAGTGATTTCAGAGCAACATAAAATGTGACTCTAATATCATTTTCCTGTGATTGATGAGATATTGTCATTCCTTTCTCAATGTAAAGTAAATACATAAAGTATAGAAGAGTATAGACACTTTTAGGTTAAATAGCTTTACACATAAGATCTTTTATAACCGAAATTAAAATACAAAATATAATAAAGTTTTGTCTCTGGAAAATAGCATGGTTGCACATAAATCAGAATCTCCTCTCTCTCAAAGTGGCACGAGCTATACATACATAATAAAACATATGTATTAAAATTTTGAGAGATTTTGGACTTGTGCCCGATAGATCTCAACTCCTTATTTTTCCTAGCATATTATTATTATGACTTACCTTTGCCCTTTTCTCAATGTTTACATACAAAAAAACAAGTCCATCTCATATGTCTGAAGAGTCTGAGAGTAGTTTTTTTTTACTTAGAAGTCTACATATATGTTTACATTACAGAATTTTGACCTCATGATGTAAAAAAACTCAATTAGTCAATAAGGAAAAAGGAAGCTAAAATTTAATTCAACACTTAACTAATAAATCAAAATCGCATGCTCTTGAAATTTAGAATGTTGTTATTATATTGCAGATATTTACATATAGTCAACTCTTAATCTTCTTGATGGGATAAGTCATCTTTCCTTGTATTCTATAGTTGAATGAATAGTGTGTTGGTTGAAAGGCAAGATCCTAATGCTAGCAGATGTAGACGATTTCATGGCTTGTGAAGCTTGACAGAGTAGAATTCAGTTTTGTGAGAAGAGCAGATAGAGATAGAGAGAGTTCATGAGTAGACTAATTTTAACAGAAACTGACAACTATATGTCTCTATCTGTCTCATCCAATCTTATTTAATGTATACACTTTATATATCTCTATCCCTAGTGAAATTCATATCTATACTATCATCTATATATATATTTAGTTCTTTAATACAGTTTACAAGTTCAAGTACAGTTAAAGCTTACAGTTCTATCTTTTGTTTATACCTTCAAGCCTCGTGTTTCTGTTTTTACTACTGCTGTTACTACTGTCTCTCTAAACTAAACTCACTCTCTGAGAAACATAAATGTATGTATATAAAGAGTTGTAGAGTGAGTATGATATGTGTTTTGTATTTACATTTTACATCTTTCCAACTCTGAAAGTCTTTGCTTTCTCTAACTTTGCCCCTGAGGACATCACAACAGTCAGAATAGGCAGAGAGAATGAATGAAATAACGAGTGAATTGAGAGAATGAAACAACAAGGTTTTCTTGTTTTCTGGGTTGTATATGTAAATATATTAGACTCGTGATGATGAGATCAAAATTCTTCTGCTGCGTTGAGCTTCTTCTCCTGTTGTTTTCGATGCAATGAAAATGCAATAATATAGTATTTCCTTTGGCCGCAAGCAATTGCGGTAGCATTTGTGATTGTAACATCACAGTTAGAGAGAGAGTAGAAGAGAACTCATTCATGAATTTATGAGAGAAATTAGTGTATACCACACAATGTAAATAATTTGTCAAAACTGCCAATTAAGAATTATATGAAAACAGCCTTAAATATACTATTTATGTCGAAGTCTTAATTCCACAAATTATGATAAAATCTTGAAAAGTTGGAAACGACGTGAGTAGAACATTAAAATTGAGGTTGTTCATAATAATGTGTGTGGTCGGAAGAAGAAACAATTAGTAGGAATTTACATAGGTACGTAGATTAGGTGAAGCCGCTAATTTGGCAAGTTGCAAGTTTTATGGTTGAACAACTTGCTCAAAGAAGAAAAGTCTTAAGTTTTACTACTACATGGAAAAGTTATGTAGCATTGTGTAGCACATGTTATATTTCAGTATATAGAAGGAAAAGGATGTGAGGAACAAGAGTAACTTGAAACTCTCCCTAATTTGTCCAACTTTTCATACAATTAGTGAACTATATACATATGAATACTTACATGAGCAGCATTTCGTCTTGAAAAAGCTAAAATTTCTTCTTCTTCATGACTTGATGGCAAAAGCATGTGACAGAGAAAACAAACCATAATACTAATCTACTATGCAATGCAATGCATGTACAAAGCACTTTGTTTTAACGTAAATGTGTACGTAATTTTGTTTTTCCTGAAAATATATGTTGTGCATTAACAATTTTAAGTTTAGGAACATGGTTTAAAGATATGTTGAGCTGATAGTTGATGTCGGCATTAGAAAAACAACAGAGAAGAAGAAGAGCCTCATCTCACTCCGTTCCCTTTCTGTAAAGAATTTTTATTACCATGGACCAACACATTAGTGTAATGAATAGCTGTTTAATTACATGCCTGAGGAGCGGCTCTCTACTCTCTGTAGCTGGAGATCTCATATTATTTATACTTACACTTTCTTTTAAAACCACATCTTCTCTTCTAGCTAGCTCGCTCTTAGTACTAAAATAAAATAAGGGTTTTGTGTATACTTTGTAGTGTGCATATCTGTACATTGTTTTTACTAAGGGTTTAAAGATATGACGTCCCGTACGAGAGTTGAATTTTGAAATTTTTAAGTTTTAAGCCGAAGTATCACACACTTTTGGTCTTAGGCAACCAGAGGATTAAGGAAGAGAGTATTTATTAAAAGGGTTGCGTTGTTGTTGTTGAGTATCAGTAGCTCTCTCCAAAGTTACTTTTGAGTACTCTCTTTGATACATAGAGAGTAAAAATTGTTTGTTGTTGCATTAGTCTTTCCAAGTACTTTAAATTCTGGTAGAGTGAGACAAAGTTGGGCTCAATGTTCTCACCAAAAGGTGAGAGAAGAGAAATGATGATATGGGATCATAAGTGCTAAAAGGCAAGATTAGAATAATAGAGTGTGATTTGTTGTAAGAAAAGGTGAGAGGGTAATGAATTAAAAGCAATTTGAAAAAGGCTCGACTAAGTCTAAGCTCATTTCTCATTTAAACTTTTGAATGGTGAAATTAAGGATAGTTTTTTTATATCGCTATTGATGCTCAGTTTACAGAATATTTTATCTTGAATAAATTGTATCATTAAATAATTTAGTTTAATTATAATCCATACATTACAAAAAAAGCAATGAACCTACAAACTTGTAAAGATACTCTGATATGCACATTTGTTGAATATTTTCTGAATGGTGTTCAGCTTATAAAAAATATTTTATCTTTTTGTAATGCACTACCAAGTTTTCTACCCTTTGTTTCATTTTGATTGCAAAAAGCTTTTTTTGAAATTTGATGAAAGTCGAAAGCAAGGGGAGAAAAAATGTCCAAAATTCAAAGGAATACTTTACACTTTGCACTACTCAAGCATTAAATATATCAAAGTAAGTATGAGTATATCATCATTATTGACAAAGTAACAAAATATTTGATTTGGATTTTGAAGAGACTTCCAGTACTCAAAATCTATTCTTTCTCTTGTCGTTGGAAAAAGCGGAAATGTGCACAAAGAACTTGAATGTGAAAGTCAACGAACCCAATGCGTGGATAAAGCTAAGCTAGTTAGGATAAATGGATTTGTCAAATTGACATGTACACAGATGTAAAAGGGCAAAAGAAGAGATGACAATACGTAAAAAATGTCAGTGTCGTCGTAAAGTAATTCTCTAACAGAGTTTCAATTTACACTCCATATTTAATTTCACATATTATGTAAGCCCTTCAACTCTCTCTTCTCTCGTCGACAATGATATTCTTACTATAGTAAAAAATCAAGTACAAATATTATTGCTACCATGCTGTTTCAAACTGTTGTTCTTTTCATTCACTTCTTTTTCTACTATAGTAAGAGTTATGACAGTCGGGTTGTCTTCATTTTCTAGTTTTTATTTGAAATCGAGCTGAAACAGCTTCTTCTTGTGCAGCCTGTCACATTATATTTTGTACGAGCAGCTCAACTCAACATCAACAACTCGATCCTTCTCAAGAATATCGTCTTTTGTTATTCCTATTACGATTACCCAGTAAAAAATACAACAAAAAATGTAAGGCACACGAAGACAGAGAGAGAGAGGCACACATACTAATAAAAACTTGGAAGTTTTTTTCTTATGTTGCACTATTTTTCCTAGAGATATATTCATTCCCGTTTTGTTGTTTCATGTTGATTGTCTCGTGTGTCTTTGTGTCGTGTGAGTGAGCGAGTTTGAATTTAAGAATTGGAGTGGATAATGGAATGCTTGAATGCACTCAGCCTCTTCTTCTTTTTCTTCTCTCCAGTTCTCCAGGATAGTAAGCTTCAGTCAGAGTAAATATGTAGTGGTGAAAAACCAACACTCCACAACACTTTTTGTATGCAGCTCTTGGTCTTTGGAATGAGAGTGAGTGACTCTCTTGCGCTCGTGTTTCTTCTTCTGTTTCAAGTGCCATGTTTTCATCTCTTTCTATATTCTCTTCCGCTTGGTCGAAATGTTGAAAAGAGACTTTTACAAGACTGAAATATTATAGATTGTTGAGAGAGCAGAAAGAAAATAAACTCTTGAAAGAAAATTCTTATTCTTTTCAACAGCACAAGCTTTCAGCATCATCTCAACATCTTGAGTATTTACTTCAGAGCCAAAGCTTTATATTCCTTTGGTCGATCTATTTAATTTGGCTATGTTGAAATAAAAGTATAGAATAAATGTGATATGAGAAGTGAAGGTTTTCACTGTTTCTTGTGTCATCATTAGAATTGTTAATACAAAAATTAAGGGTTAGATGAGTCATTTTTACATCACTAGAAATTTTTAAAACGGAACTCCTTGTAATTTTTTTTATCCAAAGTTCACAATGTATCAAATTATGATTAGAGTGATAAATACATCCAATAAATATAACAAATTGGTCTACCAACTACAATTCATAACATAGCAAAACCATATGCATTATATGTACTGTAGGAGTCAAGAGCAAAGCATTGAGTATTATATCACACAAGAATATTTTATTGCATTAGTTTGTTCTCTCTTCTAACTTTAGCTGGCTAAGGTACAAAAAGACTTACGGCATAAAACACTGTTCTGTTGTGCATAATCGTAGCATATAAAATATGGATACATTGCATATGAATACTAAATTTGTACATTTGCTATCCTACTGTTTGTTCAAAGAAGAAGTAAGACTATAGCATATGCTATATTATATGTAGTTCATGTAACCGGAACAGTAGAAGAGAAATTTAACTCAATTTTCTCCTTAGTGAGACAGTAAAGTTGACTCAAACTCTACACAACTCATAGTATATTCTCTTTCTTCTCTTTTGGTTTGGTTTCGGTTTGACTACTAACTAAGAGAGAACATCTTGACGACGACTTGTATGCCTACTAAAGAAATGAGGAAACGAACTTTGTGGTTGGCCAAGACATTTAACTGATTCATCTCATGACTTGTATGTATATAAATGTATAGTGAGTGAGTCACAAGCATAATTTTATCAGAGCGAGACCTTAGTAAGAAAAGGAAGCGAGAAAATGTAATTTGATAGTGTTTTATCATACATGTACTTTAGATCTTGATGATGTAAGTCTTTTACTAACATTTCTTCCAAGAAGAAGTAGATAGGTACATAATACTAATGAACTTAAAATAAAAGGTTGAGTTTACATATAGCCTTGAGGAAAATCTAGTATTTTACAACTTTAGAGAATAACAAATATGTACTTTAGAGTAGAGAAAGATGACACAATCCATAATATTTTAGTCATTTATTACATTAAAGAACAAAAAGGTTATACAAGTCACTTGAGTATACTCTGCTTAAACTATATAACAAACATAGGCTATAAAGAATATAAGGAAGTTGTTCTTATCAACATAATGAAATGCACCAAAAAGAAATCCCTTATTCAGACTAACATCATACTACCGTATCTGGGTTTATTTTCTGAGTTGAGCACACGATAAATTGTCACCTTGAGACTTAAAAAGACAAAAGAAGCCACAACGAAGCTCTTTATCTTCTCTTTCTCTAGTTCCTTAAATCCACAACAAAAAGCTTTAGTATTTCGATTTTACTCACGAAATAAATTGCCTTGTGTACAATTCCATGTATGCTGTTGCTTTGCTATCACAAAATCAAAACTTTTAGCTAGTCTTCTAGAAAACCATGTGCATCATAAGCGATTTTGTGTGATTTTCTTTATAGATGCAATATTACTGCAGTTCTCTACTTACTTGTCGGCAAACTAGCTAAGTGTAAGAAGAAACCGCTTCTGTTTGCTATACTTTAGTTTACTTACTTCCTGAAGATGAAAAAGAGACGAAAGACTTTGGTTTAAGGATATGAGGATGATTTACGTCTTGTGTCATCCAAGGTAATCAGCTCTTTACTCTGAGTCTCGTCGATAGAAGATCATATATAAATTCTCTGTGTGTACCTTCGTCTTCCATATTCGATATCCTTTCGTGTCTCTCACTTGTAAAAACTCATATGTCGTTTTTCGACTATTACTATATGTACGTATGATGTAAGAAAAAGTAAAAAGAGAGCTGCCGCAGTTTGATTTAGAGTCATCTAAAATGACATGACACTGTGTAAATAATGAGAATGGAAACGAGAAGAAATACTTGCTACACTATAATATAAGTTGATGATGAATGAATGGCACGTGAATATGTAAAAAGGTATATATATGTATGAGAGAGATGGAGAAAAGTAGCATAAGATTTATTGTTGGAAGAAAATTACATTTAACATTTTGTACATTTGAGTTTTTACATTGCAAAAATATTTTCTTGTTGACATCTTCCTCTACTATACATTTCTACTATATATAAGAGTGTAGTATGTCTAGTAAGTAATCTAATGTGCGAATGTAACATGACACAAGTGACAAATAGAGCGAAATGGTGTTTCATTTTTTGCACAAATATATTACTTCTCTTCAAATCTGTTCTCTAAATAGTTACAGTCATCACTTATATCTACACTTGACTTGTTAGAAAGAAGAAGCATATGACATTAGATCATTTGTCAAAACTGTAGCTAGGATTCATTTGTACAAAACTCATTTTGTCATTTGACATTTTCCAATTGTTCTTTGGTTTAGCTTGGTGGGCTTAGAACTTCCTAAACAGATTAGCTTCTTGGCATTATTAGCATTAGCAGGAATGTAGTAGGTATAATAACTTTCTCTCTCCTTTAGCTACTAAGTTTGTTTCTTATAGCATTCAGTTGAGTGACGTGTTCCAAAACTCATTTAGCATTGTCAATGTATAGAAAGCAAAAGCAATAACATGCCTAATATAAAGTCATCTTGTTCTCCTAACTCGATAGGAAAAGAGAGAAAAAAATCTACTACATATATTACGAGAGAGATTCTCTGTCTTTGTCGTATTTATATATATAAAATCCAGTACTATACACGCACTTTGGCGTTAAATTTTTTGTTAGCCAATCTCAAGAGTTTTGTATTGAGTTAGACTTTTTTCTTCTTTCCTATTCTATAATACTGCATTTGAGCTTATAGTTTAGTATATTGTCATACAGCTTCTTCTTCTTGAGCTTGAACTTTGAGAAAGAAACAAGGAGCGTCATTAATCTTAGTCTGAAAGTGAACTCGACTCTATTTATTCCCTCTTGTTGCTTGATGACCCAAAGCGAAATAATGTCAGACATTTGCAATGGTCTCTAACTCTTGTGTTTCTCTCGTCTCCTGTTCTACTCCCTAAGAGAATACGACAAATACAATAGAAAAGAGTCTACCTATGAAAATCTAAGAAAAAGAGCAACAGAGTACTACGAGAGAGATTTTAGTCCTTGTAAGAAGAAGAAGAAACAATCTGAAATAAATATACTTAGCTGCTACTGTACTTTATGTAACTTTGTAAGGAAAAGTCTCTAGTGATCTTATATACTTGTAGCAAAATGGTAATAGTCATAAATAGAAAAAGAGTCGGTGCGTTTATGCTAAGGAAAACATTGTCATTTTTTGCTTTGTGAAATAAACGCAAGATTTCCTCTTTTCCTTTTGTTCTTTATTTTCCGACTGTGACCATGTATGTACATGCGAATAGAATTTAACTGTAGCGGAAGAGGTGATTCATGGTAAATTTTGCAAGGCGGAATTTGCATTTTATACCATAGCTAACCATATATATAAATATATCGCTTCCTTGCAATTTCTTCTCTGTAGATGACATTCATGAAAGCATAGCAGTAGAAAAATAAAATGGCTTGATATTCTCTTGATACGGTTTGGGAATGTTGGAAACCGAGAAAATTTTTAAATCGCTTTATATACCATGCGTTTCTTCAGTTGTACAATTGTAATAGAATAAGAGAAAAAAAATAAAAGGAAATGCGACAAAAACTTTTTTCTTTTTTATCCGTTGTCACTTCAAGTTTACCTTTTGCTAAAACTCTCAACTCTATTTGAGTTTTTCTTTAAAACCTTAAACTGAACATGAAAACTTATCAACTTTGCTACGAATGACTCTTATAAGAAGATATAAGAGCATTGCATTGACTTTTTTCTTTTTCAATGTACACTTTTTGTAATTCTACTTCTACATAAAGAATTTCAAGTAACAATGTTTCAATGTTGAATGTCAGTTGTGTATAGAGAGTACTTTTATGCTCAAGTTGTCCGTGTCAGTTTCACTTTAGTAGAGAACTCTTGAAATAGTTTGGTTGACTGTTGTAGCAGTAGATGAAATTTTTGTGGAGAAATTTTATTTTTTATAACTGTCTATACTACTACAGACTAGAAGAGAATAAGAGAAGAGAGTAAAGAAATAAAACACTTATGGAACATGTCAAGACATATCACATTCAAGAAGTTCTTGCTGGTAGTTCACTTCAGGTGGTAGCTAGCGATATAAACTTCAGTTTTTCTTATATAGTAGCAGACTGTTTTAGAGGTGCAATTTTCTAAATTAGGTAGTTTTTCTATACTCTTGTCCTTGACTTTTACACTCGGGTTTATCATGTCTTGTTCTTTTTATATAAAGCCATCAGAAGCTGTACAATTTGATTAAATTTGGCTTCATTGAAAAACCAACCAACTGTCTCTTTCTCATGTCATTTTTGGCATAGAACAGACACTTTTTTCTTTCTCTATATAATCTACTACACAAATCTACAGATTCCTCAAGAAAAATGTATATAGGCAGAAGAATCTTTTATTGTATCTCATTTTATCTTGTCTCTTTATTATTTTATACAAAGTAAAATTCTGAAGAAGAAAACTTTTTTTTGACAAAGTATATTATATAACAATACAAAGATAAGGAGTAACATATGAAAATATAAACTTTCCAACAAGATATGGAGAATCCCTAAGAGTCTTTATTAAGTTGTGAGTTTCTAAAGTTTGTGGCTTTCGGCTTATGCACATAAGTTTTTCATTCATGTTGAGTTGAAGCGACACATGAAGTCTTTTCTCTTGCTGTGCTCTTGTTGCTTTCCTATATAAAGACTCTTAGACATTTATTATTTTCAACAATTTAATTTATATTTTGACTTTTTGTCTTCTTTTCCTATTGTCCACGCGCGTTATTTCTTCATCATGCATGCTTATACATAGTGTTGCTGCAGTTGAAGATTTGAGATGATATCATCATGATATCAATTCAATTTTCAATCTTGAGTCTCTCTCTCTTTCGGATGATGATGCTCATATGGAGTTCTGTTAGTCAATTTGTATTGTCCCCATTTGGCTTCTCTTGACAGTCAAAGACTGATTGAATTGTCTTCTTCTACTTCTTCCGACTCACTTGCTTCTTGTGTCGTTGTCGTCCAATGTCTCAATTTGAGTCGACGTAAATTAATTTTGTTTGGCAGTCGTCCGTGCACAATGTGTTATGAGAGGCTTCTTCTTCTTCTTTCCTTATATGAGGGTGGAATTGGACAGATTGGTACAAGAGAACAAAAGGAGTTTAAAACAATGCATCTTGTTTCAGAGAGAATATTATCGACATGATGCATCACTCACACTTGCATTGCATTGATGCATTTTGTGTCTACTACTGTCTTCTTGTCTTCTGAAATGGTATTGTTAAAAGCTCTCTTTAGTCTCAACCCTTACGACTGTTGTCGACTAGTATGTGTACATAATGAATTTTCGAAGGTAGAGACTCCTCAAAAAGCTTAGGATATGACAAAGCTCATTATAGCTACACCACATAGTGGAAACCTGCAACATTGACATTTGAAGCAAAAGACTTTTTGGAAGAAGAACAGTGGTTGATTCTACTAATGGATGAGCGAGGGGATGATGATGTGAGATGCCTGCTGCTAGTTCTCTTCTCATTTCATCCTAAAACTAAACTTTTTGCTTAATGATCTTCAAACATTGATCTTGTTCTGTAATGCTATGGTTTACTGTGTATAGTAGAAAACGTGAGCAAACTTTGAGAAGAAGAGGGATAGATAGTAGATAGTAGCAGAATGTAATGGCAAAAGCAAATAATTATTTCGAATTCGGAACTTGAGTTTCAGAAGAGCTACCAAAGTTGTTGGAAGTGCAGTTTTCCTTTGGGAACAAGTCAAGTCACCAAAAGACAGAAACAGAACTATTCACTTTTAGAG
This sequence comes from Oncopodura yosiiana, assembly GCA_009869805.1. NCBI lineage: Eukaryota > Metazoa > Arthropoda > Collembola > Entomobryomorpha > Oncopoduridae > Oncopodura > Oncopodura yosiiana. The sequence continues at coordinate 41,457 of VCNE01013970.1, forward strand.
TAAAATTGCTCAAGCTAAAGTTAAAGAGAGAGAGTTTGATACTTAAGACATTTTTTGAGTTGAAGGAAGTATAAAATCATTCTTTAATTTGAAGGATGAAAGAATGTTATATATAAAATGAGAAGTGTATAAAGTTCACATCATTCACATAAAGCTCCAATTTTTTTCTTTTCTCATGTTCACTCTTTCATCAGCTGCATTTTTGCTATTACTCTGTGCTGCATCATCATTATCATTTCAAATTATATGGAAGAATGAAAAGAGACAACGGGGATTCATTCATGAGATTGCTTGGTTGCTTACATCATGTGTGTGTATATTCATTGGAATATAGATAAAATACACAAAGGGTTTCTTGTTCTTTCACTCTAATTTTGAATAAATAGTAGTATACATACAAGTAGATGTGCCGACATGAATGAAGTTCTCTGTTGGTTGGCATCATCCTTGATGAATAAATAGAGTAACATGTGCTGCTGCTGCAAGGTTTTTTCCAAATGACTGCAGGTGACTTGTCCTATAAATATTTGGAAATGTTTGATATTTTTAAAACGTTTTTAACTCACAAGTTAAATATCATAGTTATTTACTTTTAGCAATGCTACTTCTAAATTATAAAGTTATTTTCAACTTTTCTAACCACAAGTTCTACACTAAAGGAAACATCTTCACTATAAATTAAGAAGCAAAGGACAATTAAACAATGTGGTTTTAACTAAAGTACTTCATGTTCCAAGACTTTAGTTTCACTAACAATATGCATGCGGGTTTTACACATTGCAAATCATCATTAATTAAGGTAGCAGTTGCAATTAGTATGTACATTTAGCAAATACCAGCAGATTAAGAAGACTTGAGCCTTATGTGAAATTTCTTAGGATAGTAAATTGTTTGCTCGTTATTCATTTCAGTTTCAGTTGCTTTTCTAGTACTAACAACTCATTTCCTTATACGCAATATGTGCTCAAAAGTAAAGTATGAACTTCTTATTGTAACAATGTATAAATCCACTCATATATTTCTCTCTTATACTAAGGATTGTAGCAAGCAGTTGCCAAACCACTAAAGTCTGGATAAGTAGTGTAATTTAGAAATAAGACGATGTTCTCTTCTTCTCTCTAAAACTCGTCTATGAAAAAGAAAAATAGTTTGCTAAGCTCGTCGTTAGGAAGAGAAACATAGTGTTCAGACAAATGTATGATACAGGGCTTAAGGTTCTACACGATGTGATACGATTATGATGATATGTTTCGGAAATTATATTTCAACTCAAACTCAAAAGAGTCTCTTTACATTACAATCTACTTCACAAAAACTACAATCCTTTCGTATATACTAGCTCTTACACGTGTTCTTCTTATACTATACGTTTTCTAGCAATATTCCATAAGTACTCACTCATCCTTTTCTACATTTTTCTTTAGTGATCATCAAATGAAAAAAGAGCAGTAGTAGCGTAGTATATAGATAAAAAAGGTAGAGTCTACAACCAACAACTTCTTCTTCGCCAATCTCTATTCTATAGTAGTGCATAGAGTGACGTAACAAGAAGCTTTCACCAACAGCTTATGTACATCGTATACTTTCTCTCTTCAAAATTGTCCTATTATTATGGACTACGCATGAAGCACGAATAGTTATTTTTTCTTGAGTTTTTTTAGAATGAAATGAGCATCTTATATATAATAACATATAGTGAACTGTGCGTGTCTAGTGCCGAATGAGTAGTGAATTGCATATATATAGAAAGTAGTCAGGTTTTGGCGACAATGCTTATTCTTCTCAGAATCTTTTCTACAGGAAGGGAGAATATAGAGAACAAGGGTTGTAGTAAAGAAAGGAGAAGAAGAGAAGAAAAAAATAAAATTAATGTGCGAAATTTTCTGGAGAAATCTGTGAAGCAGAAAATGAACAGTGCTTGTTATATGAACAGGAAGGAAGTGTAGAAAATGTGTGATGGTAGAGGAGTGTAGAGTGTTTTGTGGTCAGAATTATAGCCATAGGCCAGTCGACAGTTGAGTTGAGTCCATCGATCGAAGACTATATAAGTATACACTATGGCTAAGTAGAAAAAAGACAAGAACTACTTTATGTCCTCACTCTGTCCTCCCTATATTTTCATGCAAGTCTTCTCTTCTCTGTGGAAATTGCTACCCGCCTATCTCTCTTTGCTTGCCAACATTCAACATGATGATACTTCTCACTCTCTTCTAAAGAGATTCTTCTTCTTCCTCTGGACTCTCTGTTGTTATATTCTATCTATATACTCTACTTATTTCTCTAGGCTAGAAGAGTAGCAAAGTAAGTTGTGATGGACGTCTTGTCTCGCACAAGCAGATTATCATGTGTCCAACGTAAATCTTGTTTTATCTTTGTAATTACTTGTAAGACACTTTTGCAAAGACATGGCACATAGAGTAGTGAGATAGAGAGAGAAGAGCAAAAGTCGTATATTTCCTCCTTGCCTAACTCTTGACTTGCTTTTGCTTTACTAGCCGATGAAGTAGAAAGTACAAGTTAATAGAGTCAAGTTTAAACTGAAGAATATTTTGGAATTTACAAAGTTTCAAGACATAGATCTTTAGAAAGTTTTCTTCTCTAAAGGAAATGTATCTGTTCTTTCTAATGCCTGCAGTGCACTACAGAATAAGACTCTTGTTTCTCTTCTTCCTCCTCTACAAGCGAATTAAACTAAACCATTTTACACATTTAGTTATTCAGTTTCCCTTAAGGACTGCAGAAAAGTTTCTCTTCCTCTCAACACTCAACAACACGCAGAAAATTAAGTCTTCTTACACTTTTGCCTAGAACATTTTGGCAAAAAGAAGAATTTGTATGCTGATGATATTTCATCGCATAATTCAATGATGCTACCACCTGCCTCAAAAATATTGCATTTTATATGCAAACTATACAGCTTAGCAATAATACCAGCAAACAAAAATTCTGAAGAAGAATCATAGAATTGGAATGTTTAGTTTTATTACTCTGAACATCACACATTGCATTCTTTTCTTTTCTCATTTCATCTCTTTGGCTCTCTTTTTCTAATATTTGCTTCTCCATATGTAGTATACTCTTTTTCACTCAAAAACTTTCACACGTATTCTATGCCAGCATTTTAGTCATTTTAGTGTTTAGTGTGCCTTTACTCTCTACTCACTTTCACCTTTTCTACTTTTCGAGAGTATACTCAAAATCTTTTACTCTTCTTCACATTCTCACAAACTTCCTGGCTTCTATATACATTATAGCAGAAAGAGCAAAGAACTGTGTGAAATTCTCAAAAGCGTGAAAAGGATGCGGTAGAATGCATCTAATCGAAGAATTCTCTTCTTTTCAAAGACTGCAGCTGTAGAAAGTATCAGTGTAGTAGAATTTTGTAGGTTGTAGCATGTCAAGTTACTCTAGTTGGCTAAATGCTTTTGTATGTTATGTAAGTGTAACATTCAACCAACTCTCATCCTTTTCCCAACAAAGTCTAAAAGCTACTTGTGTATCCAACTCACATATATATCTCTAAAGATACTCACATAAAAAGTCCAAAAGAAACCATGCAACTACATACTATACTTGCTATATAGAGAGATGTTCTATTACACAATGGCAACACATAAAGAAAGATCGAGTTTAAATCCTTTAGTTTTTTTGCCAACCATATAACTTTCTTTTTCATAGTATCCGTGTGGGAGAATCTCAACATTTGTTCATGTAACATTATCATGCTAGGAAAATTGCACAGGAAAACGAAAAAAGTATATATAATTTGAGACGAGGAGATGAGCTCTGTTGTTTGGTTGGCTTTTATCACAAAAAAAAAAAATGGCAAATACAAAACACTCTAGATAAATGGCAAGAGCCAAAATCTGAAGTAAAACAATACTACAATACTAAAACTCTCATAGAATGAAATGAAAAGGTAGGCGGATGAAAACAAATAAAAGTTGTGTACGTAATATAATACTTGAGAGTATAGCATCATACTACCTTTTGAAAACAGGAATTGTTTTTCAAGCTAATGTTTGGAAGAGCTACAAAACTGAAAAGCCATTGAACCGTTGTCTTCTCTACTCCTAATGGCACTTCTTCTTTCGAGCTTTTGTCTTCTTTAGCCATTTTGTTTTCATTATAGCGTCTCATATATGTATATACCGTAAAGAAGAGAACGTGATGGCCACAAGACCACTAATGTTGTAAATATTGTTCTTTCACATTTCTCTGCTACCATTGTCACACTTGACTATAGTTCATAGATATATAAGTTGGAATGAGAGAGTGAAAGCAACTTTCTTTCCAAAAGCCTGAAGCATAACACATTAATCACGACGACCATCTCAATCAATATTTTCTCACATAATTTCCTTCTCTATATATAGATAAGAGGTGTTGATATTGTCAAAAGCCTTCACACTTGAAAAACTTGGCTCTTGCTTTACTACTGCAACTTTTTCCAAAGAATTTCTTTTCTCGACACATCGACAACAAAAGTGTTTTCTTGTCATTTTTTTGCTACTGGGCAAATACTAATAGTTCAACACCAATAGTGAGAAGTAAAGAGAAGCAGCTCTCATGTAAAATGGAAAACAGGGAAAAGGTGTACTATGTAGAAGAACTATACAGAATATGAATGCAAATCGATTTTCTATATCAAGAAATCCACATCGGCTTTCGTCAGAACCAAAACGTATATACTTTAGTGTTTTCCTTCTTCTATGGTCTATAATGCTCTAAGTGGCTGAAGTACTAAGTTGTAGATTGCGATTGTAGTTTCTGAGAAATAGTCTACATATCGGCAACAAAAAGTAAAAGTTTTCTGAATAAAGTAAAAGTTTGTTGTACTATATAGTTGAGAGAGATGTGGTTAAGAGTTATGGTTAGGATAAGTAGATGAAATGACTACACGATACGATCTATGTTTTTTCTTCTATATAATCATGTTATTTTATGCATAGTGTATATATGCTACCTGTCAACGTCATAAGTTTCATAATGTAAATGTAATTATATGACGCTTTTCTCTACTCTAACTAAAAGTAAACTTTAAGTAACAAGCTTTATGGATATTTAATTTGAGTAAACACTAGAGTTCTAAGAAATTCTACAGGTAGTGTTGCACAATGTTTAAAAAGTTGAGAGTTAAAGTTGACAATTACCATATGCCCAAAAATGTTGATGATACACATGATTCTATAAACTACAAAAGTATTAAATGTAGCCTATGGCTTATGATAAGTCATAAAATCCAGAACATAATTTGACTTGTGGTATACAGAGAGAGTTATAGTGTTGTATGCTCTACTGCCCCGAAAAAAAGCAAGTTGTGGTTGTTGACACCGGAAGTAATTTGTCTTCTCTACTATGTTTGCATCTGTTTCGCATTCTCCAAGATTTTTATGTTGAGTCGGCAACTTTTGAGAGCTAAAGTGATGTGGCAAAGATTTGTTCTCTCTCCTTTAGGTCAATTATTCGCTTTTTCGGTTTTTACGATCAATACCCGGAAATGTTTCAAAAGATTTTGAACATGCTTTCTTCTGTTAGGTAACATCACGCAAAGGAAATGTACTAAAAAGAGAAATCTTTGTAAGTGATGAGAGAAGAGAAGCTTCGTTGGTAATAATGAGAGCCCTTTTTGTTTCTTATGGGCAATTAGAAAGACTGTAACTAGGTCAGAACTCAAACAGACAGGTTTTATTTTATTGTAAGACAACCTTTTGACGGAAGAGATCAAAAAAAATCTTTTAAATAGAGCATTGCTCTTACAGAGTAAAATTTTATTTCCGAAAAAATGTTTATTTTGACTACTCACAATTTTTATATACATAAATGTAGTAGACAATAAAGTCTACCGTGAACCCTAGAGTTCCATAGTCTATTCTTATCTTCCTCTATGCTACTCGAAAGAACAAACAAATCATATTGATTGACAAGAGTAATGATCTGCTTCTCACTCACTTTACAGTAACGAACTCCGAGAATTCAATTTTTCTTTCCAAGAAACATATCTCAATCTCACTCAACTCTCAATGATTCTAATGACGTTTTCTTGATTTGATTTCTTACACCGATTTTACTCTGAAACCTATTATTGCTCATTCATATTCATATGCAAAGTGTAGACATCAGTCAGACCACTGGAATTTTTTACAGTCAAAAAATTGAAGTGATGGATGACTTATGATAATCAATATTTTTCACCCTGAGGTTAGCATACAACACCAAGACGTTCACATTTTTTTACTCACAAAGATCCGACTATATCACATCCCATAGCTTTTGAAATATTTAGCTTGTCTCGACTTGGTTTTTTTTGTGTAAATGTACTTCAAAGTCTCTACTGTCCTGTCTAACATCTTCTCACTTGGTCTCACTCAACTCTTCCAAAGGATAAAAAGAGTCTCTCCATTACTTTAGTGGCAGACGTTAGTTTTTTGAAGTTGAAGCATCTGTGATGTTGGATCAGTTCGTTGAATCGTGTGGGTTAAGTTGTCAAGTTGGTGATAGGCACATCATGATGGTGTGGCTTTTATATGTCGAAGCTTGTATATATAATTTGATAGAAATTCTTCTCCTTCTTCTTGGTAATATCGATTTGCATTTATCTGAATTGAAGCTCAAGTCTTTGAGTTTTTTTTTGCAAACTCGAGCAAAGACTTTGAGACGTCTATCTAAGCTAAAGAACTAAAAGCATAATAGAGAGAGAGAAAAAAAAGACTGTTGGATAAAAAGAGAGATGAAGAGAGATCTTGTCACAAAATGAGAGTGGAAATTGCCTTTGTGCAAACCACTGCCATAAATTCAACATGTTTCTTATATTAGATAACACATCCTTTTTAGTCTCAATGTCTTATTCTCTATATCTTTAAGAAATTCGAGTGAGTCAAAGAGAAAAGAAGAAGACGCTTTAAAAAAGAAGACAAGATTACGTTTAAAGTGTGATTCAAGCCCTTATCCGATTTTGCATTTATTGGAATTGCCTGTTTACAGCTATAGAAAGGAAAACTTTTGCTTTCTTTATGAGGTTTTCTTTGATTTGATCTGATGTGTATTTTTGTAGATTGTATAGTAAAGTTTTCATATATGTAGTAAACACGTCATATACATATATATATATATATATATATATATATATATATATATTTGAGAGAGCTATAAATAGAGTTTGAATTTTGAATGTAAGTTTCGAAAAGGAAATCAGAGTTTCACAGCTGGAAAAATAGACAAAAATGTAATATATAATGCGTTGGACTTTTGATCACATATGCTACCCGTTTCTTTTAGTAGAAAGAAGGGAACGTCTTGTTCGTTTTTTTTCTTGAGGTCTTTTTCTTTTTGGTGATGTCTAAAACTTTCTTATGTCGCAGTTTTTTTTATATTCTCACCAGGGAAAGCCAATGAAAAAAATATATTTTCAACCCTTGCAATTCACAATGCTTCGAGCATTTTTTTCTTACTTTTTATCTGGTTATTTCTTCTGTGACTGTTGCTGTCTGTCAACCAATATGCAGCCACTGAATTTTTAATCAGGCTACGTTTTTTTCTCTAGGCTTGGGAATCATCTTTTCTTATGGGCTTATAAGAAACCCTTCTTTTGTAAAGAAAAGAGACATTTTTTTCTTTGGATGTTCTTCCGACTCTAAAAATATAATAATACACAGAATATTTATAATGACATATACGGAAACAGGTTTTCACAATAAGTTTCCCAGAGAATTGCTGCAAAGAACGAAGACAAACTCATGATTTTTTTCTTCCGCTGTTCTTTTTTCAAAGTTCTCTTTTGCTAGCAACCCAAAAAAGCGAGTTTCCAGGATAGTACATAAAATGGAAGAGAATAAAATACAATGCAAATTGCTTTTCAGTGGATGACATATGTTGCTTCTTTCCAACTACTTCTCTATAGTCTCACTAGTACTTATATAGGATTTAGTTTAATTTCTAAATGATAACAAGATTGAAACTGTGTGGAGAGCACACTTCGTCTACTCTTACATTTCCAAGTACATAATCAAGCAAAGACGACAAGAAGCAAAGCTATTATTTCTTAAGAGGGTCTTGTAATTCTGTATGTCGTAGCTTTGACAGTTAAAATATATTTGTCACATCTTTCTCTTTCCTCTACTATACTTTCACCTATGTTCTTCTATCGTATATTTACAATTGTTTCTTTAGTATTCCAGCTTCAGTTAAGCATTAAACTTCACTACAGTCTATGCTATCTAAATGGGAATCAGAATCTTATTAAAGAGAAAACTTCTTTCCCTTCTGTATTTTATGTATGAGTGTATACTATATATATAGCCACTGTGCTTTTTTTACTCACATCAGTTGTTGATAGTGAAAGGAAATGTAAAGAGTAAAGACTAAGGAAATATAGACTAACTCACATCATACCGCTCAGTTCAAGGTTGACTCTATTGTATACTTATATGGATATACTGATGGATTAAATTAGATTTTTTTCTTCGTCTTCATATAGAGTGCGTATATGTAAATTCTACCTCGTGGCACTTTGCCATTGCCCTTTTGAACGACAGCCAAATTCAGGTATACAAGATAGACTTTATATTATAGTTCACTATATATAAAGCCAAAAGGGGAAAGTACGAAGAGAAGAAAAAAATGTAGTAGTGAAAGTAAAATGTAGTGTAAGCAACTCTCTCTTTTTATGTGCATTACATTGAGTTTCTCCATGAATATGTCATTTCCTTATCAGATTTTTGTAGAGACCCACTACTACTGCCTATATACTCTTTTTTCAGCTACGTGTCGTCTCGAAAGTAACGAAGAAGGCACAGCAAAGAGGAAATTCAAATGAAAGCAAAAGGGGTGGACTAGTTTTTTAGTTTTGTAGTAGTGGATATTATATATTATGCTTAGTTTTAATTCACAATATATACAGCTACTTTGTCATGTCGGACATTGAAATAAGAAATTTAGTTCTTGACATTAAATATGAACTAATGCTAAAGTACATTCATTATGTAACGAAACTCTTGTCCTCTGAGTTCATTACTTGAGAGAGTGAGAGAGAAGAAGGGGAAATCTTTGAATAATTAGTAGCATGGATATTTCTGACAGAATAGCGGAAACACTTTAATTTAGTTTTAAGGTGAGTCCGGTTGCCTTTCTTGTTGTTGTATGTCTAAGGTAAATATAAGAATTGTAGCGAGAGAGAGAGAGAGAGAAGTTTATGAAACTAACGCTTTTGTTGGTGACATGAAATACTCACAAAATGCAATATCGTCACAGCTCATGTGTAAATGAAAGGTAGTAATTACACAAACTAATTTACATTTTCGATTGTCCAAAATTGAGTGTCTATACACTTTGATATATACTGTATATACTCCCACGCACAAAAAAGTCCATAAAAATAGCCAAAATGCTCATTTACTTTAGATTTTATATTATATCGTGTTCTGCTCTCAATGAGGCGTGGTGCAATTTCATACTTTAAAAAACTAAATGCACTTCATTTTTTTAGCTGCATATAAAATGCTATAAAAATGACACGCAATTCTTTTTTCGGACCTCGTGTGTGTGTAAAGTTTTCATTTTCCAACAATTTTTTTAAAGCTGTTAAATTACCTAATTTGCTTTAACCACCTTTTTGTATATGAGAAAATGCAGAGATAATAATGTTTTAAAGCGGGCTGTTGTTGATATCTATGAAAGCAATTAATTGTCTTTTGGACTCTACACGGTTAATTACACTAAAAGAAACGAAAAGAGGCGTAGGTTGCTTTTGTCAACAATTTCGACTGTAATCCTTTTGTAGATAGAGTAGTGTTGATAAGAGAGGAGAGTATAAAGCTATTTTTCACAACAGACCTCTCTTGTTGAATACTCAATGACGTATTAATTGAAAAGATGTGTTAAAGACTAAATACGACGAAGACTTGTTACGACTTTTGCTGGCATAAGATATATAATGTGTAGCTGATACAGTTAATGTAAACGTAATGGGCTTTTAATACATGGATATTTTTTGTGAGTAAAAGGGACAAAAAAACGAGTTTTTTTTTCTTTTTATAACTTTACTATTATAAACATGTATGTAAGTTATATATATTTCTATTTCTTGGTTTATAGAACTCTAATGAGAAAAGGAAGATTGAGAGAGAGAGAGAACAGAGAAACTCATTTGGTATTGACAACTGAAGAAAAAATGCACACAACTGCAACTTCTTCTTCGAAATCTTTGAGAGATTTGACATTTTTTTATTTTGTGGTTTGCCATTGTCATTTATAAACTATGCAATATGCATTTTGAAAAGAAATCTGACGTTTCATTTTTCCTCTTTCCTGTCTTTCTTCTTCTTTTTGCCTAACGAGACAAAGTGACAAAAAGAAGCTGAAGAAAAGGGGGAAATAAACTGCAAGTAAGAAGCAAAGAAAAAAGTCTAAGAAGAAAGATGAAAAATCGGATGATTATCTTTTTAGAAGGGACGAGAGAATGTCATCTCATCTTTTTTCCTTAGTGCATTGCATATAATAGTAGATGCATTCATATAATATATCAAGACGTGATTCACAAAGTATTATATCTGCTGTACAAACTTTTCATCTTGTGCAACGTCTTATATTTTTTCTCAAGATTTACGGAACTTATGTTGATCTAGTCTCATTTGAATGTATCTCGACTTGCAAGAAAGATGCACACATGAAATATGAAAAGTAATGTTCTTTTTACTCCTTTCTGAAACAAACTTCATTTGTTGCACTCTGAAAGTTGACTCATTTTAGAATAGAAGTTTTTTTGTGTCGAGTTGTAGTAATTTTTCAGAACAATTTCGTCTTTTCTACACTGCCCTTGACACTTTAAAGTTCTGTATAAATGAAAATTAATGCGACCGTTGAATACACTTTAAATCATCGAAGAGAAGAGAAAGTAGACTTCGTTAGGCTTAAACACAAGCGTTTGGCCGTCCAAAAATATTTCTCTCTTACAGGTATATGTAAAAAGTACAAAAAGCTTCAAGTGCATCAAAACAAACACCTGGTGTAAGAGATGAGATTGACAAAATTCAAATTCTGTTTTCTAAATTTTTCTGCTTCAAAACACTCCGAGAGTTTCCTTAGGGCAATACTATTAGAGTGCAGGATATAAAAGTTTTGTGGTGAGACAGACAACACATGAAAAATAAAATAAGAGTTTCATATTCAGTCATACTTGAGGCTTCAACTCTCACACGAACTTTTTAGAAAAATAAGTTTTTTTGAGTCTTTGAATCTTTGATATGGATGACTCTTATATTGCACTATAGCATAAAGCTCAACATACCATCAACGTATGACACTAGAGAGATGAGTTGAAGTAAAAAAGCGCCTTTGCCTTTAGAGAGCAACAAAACTCAAGTGTTTTTCTTTTTTTACTGGATGAATGATCAAGTCTAAAAAGTCGACGTCTCTCTCTCTCTCTAACTTCAACATACCTGAGGCTGATATCTCTTATAGTATGTGTAAAAAATAGCAGTGGATTTTTCTATATATCTCTCTAAAAACTTTGTCTCGTGTCGCATGTCGCTCTTCTAAGTTTTTTGCCATCACACTACTATATCCATATACTCTATCGACTCGGTGGTTTGTAAGATCGAAAATCTCAAGTTTCTTATGCTTTTAGTTCTCAGGAGAGGCATTGAGGTGGAAACCAGCTGTGTGCTTGTGCCAAATGCCGCCAGCAAAGAGACAACTTAACTTAACCTCACCCACACTATAGACATTGATAGCGATACAACAAACTCAACTAAAAAACGACAAGTTAAAGTTGACGGCTGAAAGCGAGACGACTATCTCGATACTAGAAATACGAGAGAAAGTAGCAAGTTTTCTTCTTCTTTCTTCAAGTATATATATTTTTTATGATATAAACTTTCTCTTCTGAAGTTCAATAGTGAATATGTAATATCTAATGTTATGCTTGCTCTTGTCAAAAAGTATATCAGTCTAGTGTATCTCATGAACATTGTGTATATAAATATGTTCGTGATGTAATATACAGTTACAGTTATGATAAGAGATAGTATCTTTTCTCTAGAGTTCATGGAAGAGAAAAAAATCATTACACCCTGCGTAATAATTACTGCAACAAACTTGAAACTACAATATTTTCATAATTAGTGGATGAATTTTATTCAAATTTTTTGTGTGCATGAACAATGTATCTATGTTTCAAGAAAAT
>VCNE01013986.1:0-20763 GCA_009869805.1 Oncopodura yosiiana
CTTAGTTAGTTGTCAAAATATTTTTCTTGTCTTACCTTTGTTGTTTGTTGCAGTTATTCAAACTAGTCGAACAAAGTCATTTTATACAAAGAAATTCATATAAAATAGTAGTAATGAAGTTCTTTAGGCATATTATCTTAAGCTAGTATAGTGTATTTACATACTATGCATATACACAATCGTATGCTAAGTGCTAGCAACTAAATGCATATAGACACTTGTTCTTATTTACGTGATTTTATTAAACTAGTATAACTACCTTCGATTATAAACCATATAAATGTAGCCATTACTATATTATTATAACGTTTTTGATCATATCATGCTTTCGATCATATGAAGTTCTGATCATATTATGCTTTTGATCATATCAAGTTTTGATCATTTCATGCTTTTGATCATATCGAGTTTTGATCATATCATGCTTTTGATCATATCAAATTTTGATCTAATTCTCTTGATCAAATCAGTTTTGATCATATTGGTTTGGATATAATCAAGTACCACCGTTATGACAGCATGCAATAGTAGAAAGTGGTCTTGAAGAGCTAAAATACTTGTGATAAATGAGATGTTTTTCTTTCATCCAGATTTTCAATATATATACACACACCAGCAACAAGCTTTCTCTCTATTCATAGAGAGTACTATACAATGGAACAAGAAGAAGTATAAAATGTACATTTGTAGAGTGCAAAATGGGAAATGAAAAAGGATTTATTATTTCATGAAGTGCATAAGTATGTAGTATTATTACTGTAAGAACATAGTATATCTCAAGTCTCACAAGTTATATAGTTTAGTTGAATAGATATACATTATATATTATGAATTGTACTGAAAGTCACAGCGTGATATAAGTAGCAGTATAGAAAATATAGTACATTTTATTCAGTCTTCCATTAGTTAGTAAGAACTATAATAGGTAGATAGTATTATATTCCACAAGAAGAAGAAAGATATCCAAAGCCATTAGTCTAAAGGGTTGCGACCGTCATCTCATAGCAGCACATAAATAATTGAAGGAAATATGATAGTAGTATATAACTATTCACTAGAAAAGATTAGTGACATTAATATGCTACAGGTAGATAATTGACAACAGAAAATGAGCTGAAGGCAAACAAGACTATATATAAAAAGTAACCGATATAAAGAGAATGCATATTTATATAATATCAGTTTACATTTTCGCATCAGCAATCTCATGAAAGATTGAAACAAGCAAATATATTCATAATATAAATAATTAATATCTTACCTTTATACAGTAATGAAATTAATCTCATGTCTTAATTATTTTTTATGTATACTAGAAAAAGGTCCTCCTTGTACTAAACATCATGATAAGAACATTTCAAAAGTCAAAAGAAGATGACTCCTTATCAACAATGGCAGATATTCCAGCGATTATCAAGAAAACAGATTTAATTCATTTCTCAATTACAGAGTGTATTACAACAACTGACAAAGAATTGTTTAAGTACGTCAAAATAAAACTACAAAAAAATTTATATCATGAATAACGATCTTTTATTATACAATATGTATAGATTGACAATAAAATTTCTAAATCGATTGAGTGTTATTTCAACTTTTAAAGGAGAAATGATGGAATCATTAGGAAGCTGTTTGCGTACAGTTTCAATGTCTATTGATGAAGATGTCATTAACCTTACTATCCAGTTCTTTCTCAATATCCTAAAAAACTCGTAAGTTATTAACAGATACATACATAGAGAAACTCTGAATAAAATCCAAGTGCTATAATCTAATAATAAAAGTCTCGCATCCTTCTGTAACTTTTTTCTAGAATTGTAGTGCCTTGTAAAATTCAACAGCAGATTGTCACTTTCTACAGCTCTTTATCTACTCAATCAATTAAAATGCTTCTAAAGGCATCTTCTCTATTGCTCTACTGTACAAACTCTGTTATTACTAAATCACTCAGAGAAATATTTGATAGTTCTCTTACACTTCATGAACAAACGACTGGAAGCAAATTGACCACTATGAAACTAATCCTAACTGTTGTGCAAGCTATACTGAATCGGTAGGAATTCTTATTTATGTCAAATGGAGAATTGTGTATGGTATATGATATTTTATTTTGCCTTCCAGAAAATCAGTAGTAGTAACACAACAAATTGAGACTCCAGATGAAATTACTACAGATCACAGAACTCTGCTATGTCATTTGATGAATCCTAGCTTTCTCCCACAGATATTGGTAACTATGAACCACTTTTTTGTAGTGCTTCCAGCACATAAAAAGATTAATTCTACTACTACTATTGCTGCATTCATTCTAATCTTATTAAGTTCTCTAGACCAAATTATTTTGATATTGAACATTACTTTTAGTAAATTACTTTCCAGTATGTATTTGTAATAGGCTTATAGTAAATATACTTATATTAATTTTTACTTTGTATAATATTTCAGAGTCTAATCATTAGTGGAAGAAAAGGAGAAAATGCTCAGTATATAATAACATTGCTTAAACTTTTGAAAGTATACAATTCTCGAGAATTGAAACCAAACAATGGATATAATTCAAAACCAAAGTCAATTTGTATAAGTTCAGACTGTCAAGAAGTAGAAATGCCTAACTTGTGCACTACAGAAATTGAAATAGGACAACATTGTTGGACTACAGAATGTCTTCTGAGAATTCTTGTGATGATTCGAAACAACTCTCATTTAATGTTTGTACAAATTTCTTGCTATTCTTACATAATTAATGATGCCATTATTCAAGTCTGTCTCTTTGAAATTTTCACATTTTAGAGAAAACCTAACATTACTTGACCTATGGAATGAAAATATGGCTCGTATCATAGACAATTGTGACAAGACTCTACCTTATTTATGTAAGTCATTCATCTTATACATATGTACGTCTCTTATATTATATTACATTTTGCTACCTTCTCTTGTTCTTCATCTTTGTCACTTTTACTTATTCAGATTAGTTTGTAAGTAGTGTGCATTAGTCAGTGAAATTGTTGACATTATCTTCTATCTACGAAACTCTCTCTTGCTCATCGTACTTGCATCATGTAAATTAGTCTGAAGTATGACGCAGACTTATAAGTATATTGTTTAAAAAATGCTACACTTTTTTCTTTTGCAAAAGGTTAAAGGTGACATAGAAAAATTGTCACTAATGCATACCATTTTTTCCAGACGCCATATTATACTCTTGTTACACATGCAATCTTTATATGTAATTGATTACAACTTACAAGCACTCTTAAAATAGGGTATCTAAAAGTAAAATCTTTAAAGGCTTTCCGTCAACTTGTAGCATATGTCATGTAAAAGCATATATAATACATATAGTTTTATAACCTAGTTGTATATATATCATACTTATAAAACTTACATTAATCAAGAAATATGCCACATATTTAGTTAGTTGATTGATGAACTGCCAAGCTAGGATTAAAAGTGCATATGGGACATATAATGGAATTTTATTATTTTACAAAGTTGAATTTTGCGAGTCGCAATTTTAAGATTTATGAACTGGGCAAACGTCAATGTTAGATAAGGTTTACTACTGTTTCCTACTACTTTAAAATTGATTTTTTAAATATGTAGTAAGTTTCTGTATTTTTTTTGTTTATTCTGCAGCACCAATGTCTACAGTGAATTTCAGAGAGTGTTTGGAAAGTTTTCAAGGGCTTGGACTCAACATGTACTCATGGAGTGAGATATTAGTTGAAGAAATACCTACATCTGGGAATTCTACAGTAATGTTGAAGAAGAAGCAAGAGACTGTTCTAGTGTTCTACTACTTTTATTATTTATTCACCCCGTGTGTAATCTTTTTTAGTTTTTCACTCTTGCCTTACTATAAGTTTACTGCGTTTCTTCACATTAAATTTGCTTTAGAGAATACGTGTTTAAGTAGCATATTATGTCTTTGAGAGGAGTATATATGTACATGTATGTCTGTCTATGCATAAAATAATACTTACTGTACACGTGTACAGTAGTGAAAGCAGCATGGTGAAAGCAAAATGTTTATATTATCCAGTTAGTAGAAAAAATTCTTTTGTGCGTCATTGAAAACAATCGCCTAAATATAGCATGACATTAGAAGCTAAAGCTTAGTGTTATGTCACTAAATCAAATTAGTTACCTTAATCTTTTTCAGTTAGTTCTGAGTACAGTGTAGTCCTGAGCATATATGTATTTGTTGTATGTAGGCAGACATTATGTGAAAATATTTAAGTATTCACTAGCTTTTCTTTTTATTTTGCTTTGCTAGTATTTAATGGTTAACTTTTTATTCTAAAAAGAGTAGGTATATATATAAACTTACATATCTTCTTTTTTCTATTTTCTATTATTGAGACAGGTATAATTTTCAAGATGTCAACTTTCTCAATTATCCTGAATTCTCTTGTCACTTGTATCAACTGTTACGGAATTTACATAACAATATGACAGAAATAGCATTTCATGCTGACCACACCTCTAATTATATTCGTATTCTAGTATTTCTAACAAGTCGCCTTAGTTTTATTGGAAATACTACCAAACCAATGGTAAAGCTAATTTCAGATATGTTTGAAGATTTAATATGGCAAGATATTCAACGAAAGATTATCATACACCCTTCAGTTTTTATTTTTATTATCAAAGAATCAATTCTAAATGAAGATATGATGTGTGAATTTGTCAAACATTGGATTGATAAGGACCAATCTGGATTTATAGAATTTTATAGTAAATATGAAGGATATCATAAAATTTGTGGAAATAATAATAAGAATGAGATTGAATTACAAAGCAATAGAGTTATACATGAGTTTCTTGTAAGTTTGACTTCTAAAAAATAATATTACTCAGTCCTAAAATATAACCATTTGAACTTTATTTTCTTTCTATTATAGAAACTCATAGCTTTAGGATCAAAAGAAAATAGTGACTTTGCAACTGAAATGTTAAAGAAAGATCAATTGTCTAAACAACTTGTATTCATGTATGAAGACTTTTGTGAACCACTAGACAAACTAATCAATATTATCCTTCTTGAAATGAATGATGATGGTACTCCATTAGTAAAAAGACGGAAAAGAAGTGAGTCACTCACTAGTAGTACTACTTCAACAAGAACTTCTCTTCTTCCAACAATGCTTTCAAACTTATCAAACTTATTAGAAGCTATTTTAAGCATTGAAACGTTAGCATTAGATGTTTCTACAATTCAACTAAGTCCTCAATGGTATAATGGATTTTTAAAAGTTTTAATGAATTATAATGACACTGGAAAAATTGTTGAGAAAGGTTTAGAATTTTTACTTTGGAATATTACTGAACAACGTAATGAAAATAATGATATTGGTAAGTACTAACTACATATAAAAATAATTTGTAGCAAATATATAGCATAATATATATTTTATTGTATCTATTTCTAGTTGAATCTATGATTTTATCCAAACGTGAGTTTCTGAGCTTTCTTGACAAATGTCTAAAATCAACTGAACCTGAAAAGATACAGCAGCAACTTCTTGTTTACGAGTTGATTGCCGTTATACAACAAGGAAAATATAGCACAGAACTCCAGGTATGCTAAAGAGTTTTAAACTAACTAACAAATGTTCCTCTTGAGAATACCTACCTCAAATTACGACTTTGAAGTGAAACATGATAGATTTACTACTGTAAAAGCGCAGTATGTGGGTTTGGTACCGATTTTGTTCCAAAGTTTCCAGCCTGGCTATATATTTTTTGAGTCGTTTGGAAAATCAAACCAAACATTCAATTATCAAGGGAGCACGTAGTTAGATATCATATGTACTAATCTTCAACTTTTATCAATTTTTCAAATAGAACTTAGATGAAAACGAAGAAGCAGTTGAAAAAATAATTTCTTTGAAAATCTCATCACTCATATTTCAACTTCCCAATGCAAAAGTGGCTCTCCCAAAGTTGGATCTGCTTGCATCCTTGTTAAAAATGAATTTCAACAGTTCATTCATCAAAGTAAGTTGAGACAAGACTTTATCTGGTATTCATCAAAATATAAATGTAGAACAGTAAAACATATCATATAACAGTAATGTTGGTTTATTTTGTTTGTTTGTTGTACAATGCACCATGCACTGCCTAAAAGTGAGCATGATTAAAATACGAGCTAACAACTTTCACCTATTCTTTCTCTCTTACTCAAAAAACTTTTCCCATGAGGCAAATCTCTAGTACAGAGGTATCCTCTTTTATTTACAAGTCTACAGTATTATATTATATGGACAATATGATACAAAACTTGATTCAAATGAGAGTTCATCAACTGAAATAAAATTGGCCCAGGGGAAAGTTAAGAGAGAGAGAGAAAGATCAGACTGAATAATACATGAAGCTATCTATAGATATACAAGTTTTTGGTGGATGAGCTTTAGTCTAGTCAAGTAAAAAGTTAATGAATTTTAGCTAATGCATAAAATCCAGCAGGGATGAGAAACAGGAGAAGAGTCTTCTTGTGAAGGCGATGTCATGTATTTAAATTTGCGATAATGTGATTACTTCCTATACATAGTGTATTCATATTACATACAAAAAAGGAAAAAAATATCTTTTGCAAGGCAACATTCTAATTTACATTATATTACACAATACAGGTAGTTATTAGTTCTATGACTAGGCACCATGTAGTGACTTGCATGCTTTGCTTGCTTTCAAACTAGCTACTAATTTGAATTTGTAATTTTTCTTCTTTTTCATTTTAAAGGTGACTGAATTGGAAACAGAAGCTGATAAAATGCCGAGTATTCTCATCACAGCCCAGTTTTATGCTCAATGTCTATTTCTAAAGGTGAGAAAATTACTATTATTATATTAAATTAGATATACAAGGATGAATTTAACAGTTTCAATTTAATGTCAGCATCATCAAGAGGACAGAGAGAGAGAGAAAGAAAATTTTATATGCTACTTCTTTGAAGAATGGTACAAAATATAACTTGCCATAAGAAAATAGTTGAGCGTAGTTGTAGAAAGAGTACTAAGGTAGTAGTAATATGTAATTTGGAAAGCTACTTTTACTTGGCATAATGATTATGGCTTCTAGTGAAAATTACCGTAGCTTTAGTACAAGAGAAAGAGAAATGGTAGCGTTTTATGTACGTCGTAGAAGAAGCTGAAATCAGTTTGAGCAATAGTCATAATTCACACTCGTTGAGACTAGCAAAAATTTTTGTGTGAAACCTTAGTCACAAGTCACATTATATGCTTCATGCTTCGCCAGTTAAAATTCTAAGGCACAAAAGAGCTATTAATTAATGTACCCTTAGTATGTAGTTTAACTATTATAAAGCAAAGAGCGCTCACTCGCTCCCATTTTCTACAATTTTACTAGCACGAAACAATAAAATCATGCCATTTGAAAACTATGAGTTATGAAGCACAAAATAATTTTCTATATATACTAGTTTATACTCTGTAGTAATAATAATGCAATAAGTTTTCTTTTTCGCAAGAGAGTCAATAAAGTTATGCACACCAGGAAGAAGAAAGTATATATAAAGTCATATTTATTGGCAAAAAAAAACTTTTCCCTTTATTAAAATGCGCCTACTTAAGAAAATCCTTTATAGTCTTTTTGTTGTAACAAAAAGATCACAAAACTCAAAAGTTTATGGTCTGCTAAAAGCAAGTTTTTATTTAGTATTACGTATCAGTTTGATCTGAAGAAAATTACCGGGTACAAGTGTGGAAAAAGTAGTTGAAAAGGCGAGTTCTTAGAAGCTAAAGCTAAATTATATACACCTACATGAGATTGAAAATGATGTATTGACTTTCTCTCTTTCGCTGTGTCTCTATTTTTTTGCCGTTTCTAGTGTTGAGATGTATATAATTAACTCTGATTATAAAACCATTTGACTTACTCACCATGTATGTATGTAAATATAGTTCGAACTTTCAACATTTTCTTACTTCCACTTCTTCTTCTCTACTGTTATTATATTTCGCTTGACTTGTCTACAACAACTAGGCGTTTCAAGTTTCATTTCAAAGTATTTCTTTTCTATTTTTCTCTCTCTTTCTTTCTTTCTGACTCTCTAGCTTCACTCTTGCATGTGTGTATATAAATACGTCGTGCTACTTCTTTTATGTAATCATTTTCAAAGTGGAATATATGTATAAAAACAGTCTCAAAAGGTACCTTAGTTCTCACTACTTATGTGTTGTAGGCTACACGATATGCTCTGTTTTTTCTAGAACTTTTTTTTCTTCCTGTTGCCACTTTCTGAGAAAACTATACTAAGTATATATATGTACAGATACTCACTCCAGAGAGTAGCACAAAAAGTGTAATATGAAACTAGCAAAGGAATAAGATGAGCCCACAAATTGGCCTACTTTTCCCAGCACTTCTTTTACGACGTGATTATATGTTATATAAAGGACAGCAGGTGGTGGAATAAAATATTTTTAATAAAGAATTACTTTAAGTGAAGGAGGTAGAGTCAAGTATGGAAAGCTGATTGTTGGTTTTATATATAGAAACAGGAGAATTTCTAAAGTCAAAAGCTATATGTATGTCTGATAATTACAAAATGAACTTTCTACGTGAGTACCTTACATTATGCATACATATATATACTTTTGAATTTAAACCAACTGAACCACTTGAGTTGAAACAGGAAACTTGGTTTCTCCTCTACTTCACAGAAAGTCGCCACTCTATCTCTCGTTTTACCATTAGAAATAAGGCACTTTCTTGTATACTCAAATAACAGTAAATCGCGGTGAAAGCTCAAAGTAGATGATGTTTGAAGGAGATATTCTGTGCTTGTACTTTATTTTACTATCAAGCTCTTTGGTAGTTTTCTACAATAGTGACTTTGCAATTTTAGGTTTTTATTTGATATGATTTGGCAACTCGAAGAAGTACTCACCTCGTTAGCTTCATCTTGTGTGTACATCGTAAATCTTGCTGATTGAAATTGAATTCTAGAGAAAATTGCTTTTCATTGTGTAGTGCTGAATGTAGAAATGTAGGAAAACTCAAGTATCAATATACCATCAGTAGTATACTTCTTGACTTTTCTAGCTCTTTTTTATGCTCCTTTACTACGAATAAATGTACATGCATCATTTAACCATTAGTAATAATTATAGTATACTAATAAATTCTTATTACAAGAGAGCTGCATTGTATACATACTGAGTAAATGGATTCTAATAGCATAAAAAGTTTATTACCCACACAAATAGATATTTTACAATATATTTGAAAATGATATGACATCCTATTATTGCAAATGATTATGAGGATAATACATACATATAACTCGTATAATTTACATAATTGACTTTTTTCTCTGTTTGCAGGCTATAAATTCTGAAGGAGAAAGACTTGTATGGGAGTTTTTGACAGAGCTTTTTCACTTTGCTGAACGATCACCATCATGGCTGACGCAAGGACATAAATTTCTAATTGATTTGCTATTTCTACCTAGCCTACAATGGACTTTGATTGTAAAAGTAACAAAAGGAACTAACATCAAAAATTTGTCTTTAGAATGTCTTCAGTTTCTAGCTTTATGGACAAGATTATTAGTTCAAGAGGTGAGTCTTATATGAGTAATATAGATTTTCTCTTAGCAAAGTCACCCAATAATTTCACTTTGAAATAAGAAAACTACAAAAGTCTCAAGAAAATTCTTTGCATTTTTAAACTTCAATAACATTCAAGTAAACAATGACGAAACGCAATATATTTTTTTCAAACATTCTTTTATTTAAAAGTCTAAGAGGGATCAATGAAACGTGCAAATCTGTCTAGAGTCTAGAATATTCTTCTTCCTTTTATATTGCTTTTATTTCTTGCCGTTTTCACTGTTTTGTTCTACTGCTATGTGATCATGTCAATGTAGCTTCCTTTTTCGTAAGTAGGACTATACTTACTAGATGTTCATGTTAGTAGCTTCCAAACACCCAATTTAGAAAATGACTCTCTCTCTCCTTTTTCTGTCCTATGTAGACTTTTCTTTTCAGCTGTCCAGTTTACATCCTTAATGAAAGAAGGCTTTTATCTATAACTTTCTCTCTCTGTGCGATGACTACCATTACAATGAAGCCTTTTCTCAATTTTACATTTATAATTCACATTCATTTTACTTTAGTGCTTTCACTGTCCAAATATTGCTATACTCTAGTAGTCGTTGTTTTCCATCTTCCATCAAAAGGCTTTGTGTTGACCTGAAGGACACAAAACATACATTCATCATCATCATCATCACTATATAAACAAAGTCCATCTCAAAATGAAATAAGGCCTTACAAGAGCATTTGTTGCTTGGAGTTGAAGCAGTCA
This sequence comes from Oncopodura yosiiana, assembly GCA_009869805.1. Taxonomy (NCBI): domain Eukaryota; kingdom Metazoa; phylum Arthropoda; class Collembola; order Entomobryomorpha; family Oncopoduridae; genus Oncopodura; species Oncopodura yosiiana. The sequence goes on from VCNE01013986.1 coordinate 10,340, forward strand.
CAATACATTTATTGCTTTTCATCATCCACTAGAAAATTCTATCAGAGTAGTGGATTAATGTGATGATACAAAGTCTACACATAGAGCTTGATTAGTACGTAATAGTAATTTTGTCTTGATGTTTTCAACTAGTAGTAGTTTAAGAGTACCTTTTTGTATCAGAAGAGAGAGATGAGAGTTATGTTATTGCACTTTCTGTTCTAGACCAGAGAGGATGAAATCAAACTAGTATATCAAAGTGGACATGAAACTTTTTTGTATCAATAACCATGTCTTCTCTCTATATAGATTTTTAGCTCAATAGTACACTTGGGGAAAGAAGAGCTTTTATCACAGGGTCAAATTAGTTTTTCTGTTCAAGTGCAAATATAATTCTCTAGTGAAAGATATCTTTCTCTCTCTGTGTGTGCTCTCTTCTTATATGTAAGTTGCACGATAAAAAAGAGAAAAAACTTACAAGAAGAAAAATATTAGTGTGTGCTTTGCTCTATTTGCTCTGGTGTTTACTGCAGATTTTAATTTAATGTGTCATATAGTATATAATATATAAGTATGCAGTATAGTCGTTTCCGACATAAAAAACTCTTGGCTTGTTTTGTAGCCAAGTTGGAAAATGAGCAAAAGTTTTAAAAGTTGAACAATGGCACATGAAATTAATGACCTATAGCATCTATAGCTTAATAGAAAAATATAATGAATCAATTTTCGTTCAGCAGGGTGCTCTCTCTTTTGTATCTTTAGCTCTGTTGTCAACTACTGGAGACAAAGCAGATGAGATGAGTTGATGAATTTAAGAATGAAAAGGATGTGCAACTCGCTAGTATTAAATTTACTTGACTTTGTCTTTTCTGATGGGCAACTTTAGCTTATAGAATAGTAACTAGAAAAAGAACGCAGTGTTAGTAATGAGAGAAAGCAACAAAAAAGGACTTGACTTGTATACTGGTTTGTAGATATCTGCGAGAAAAAGGATATTTATCTACCAAGCAAAAAGTTTCATTTAGACTTTTTTTATACAACAGCATTTACTTCTTTCTTCCAGTTGCGTAGCCTAATCACATTACGGGCACATACGATCGTCGTATTTCTTGGCAGTTTTGTTGAAAAAGGAAAGAAGAAAAAAGTATTGCCATAATATAGGTTTTTGGTCATAGTGAACAATGTGAACTAATAAAGATAGATTTTGTAAGTGAACATATGCGGTTTTTAGCTTATTGCGGATTAGCCTGTTTTTCATTAAGACGTTTCCCCTTGGTTGTTTCCATTATTGATTTTTCTTAATGAACATGCTAAAAAGTTTTCTCATGCAAATATTTTTTTACGTTGAACATTCATATAACATGTAGAAAGTATTAGTAGTTAGGAAGAGAGTAATAATAATAAGAGTTTTACATTTGCAAAATTTTTAAGTGTGTCGTATGTCATTAGAATGAGTGAGTAATTGCCCCCGAGAAATTTGAGTTTCACATTTTTTACCACATATAATACATTATAGTGTGCAAATCTCTAATCGTTGTAATATGTGCGTGTTTGTATATTTATGAGTTAACCTCATGTCAAGTTGTAATTATTTTCTTTTATGATGCAGGTAAAAACCAATGCGGAAATTAAAAAACATCGAGGTTACGACTCTTGTTCTCATAGCTTAGTAGTTCGTAGCATTATGTATTGTGTTAATGGAAATCAAAGTATTATTAATGATCCTCCAGTAATTTCTTCATGGACTCCAAAAAGATCTACTTGGGAAAATCGATGGTCTCAACGTCAACAATGTCGAAAACGCTTTCAAAAAAATTCTAAATCACAGGAAATTCTTAAACAAGAAATTATTCAGAATTGTAATGAGTTTGTAACTTTAACTGGTATATAATTATTAGTATAATTAATTATTTCTATGTATATATATTTACAGAATAATATATATATTTCTACTTAAAATATTAGAACTATTGATGCTTTCAACTACTTATAAAAGTTTATTTTCACCATTATCTCTGGAGCATAAAACATGATCAACTTTTTTGGTGACAGATGTGCTCTCTCAACTTTGTTAAACCACATATAATAAATGTAGCTCACCTTTTTAGTTTTAATAATTACGTCTGGCACAAGAAGTATATCTCATCTTTTAAACTTCAAAGAACTACTGAAGGCAGTAAAGCGTGTTAGATTTAGTTAGTTTGGTCATTTGTAAAACAACTAATTAGTCTTAAGGAACTAAAAACCAAGTTCATTAGCTCTACTTTAGAGTTTTTGCATACTATATTTATGAAAGTTAATGCATTTTGCTAGAGAGAAGACAAAAGAGCTCTGTATGAGTGAGTTTTATCACTTATTAATGAGTACTACCTGAATAACAAAAACTTGAAGAAACTTTTACTACTAATGAATAGCACTTCATTACATACGTTTCTCTCTGACTCAAACTGAAAGCAGCATTCAAACAACTAAAAGTCATCTTTCAGTTCTCCAAGAAGATGAATCTCCTTGTGCACAGACAGCAGAAACTCATCAAAAAGTTTATGAAAAGATCTCCCTAGCTCTCTATAGTAGAAGTTTTTGTCATTTATAATAAATATTAAAGAAAGCACAACCTTCAAAATTGTAGGCTTTTGAAATGATTAAAATATCACAAACTTACTACCTTATGCTTGTAGCCATAAGGAATTTTATTATGGTCGCAGTTTTTTCTTTGACGTAAGAAAACAAATTGATTTCTTGACATTGGCAGATAGATTTTACGCGTCTTTTTTACGACAAAAAATTTTGTAGTTACAAAAGTGCTACAAGGTATATGTACTACACATGTACGAGAAAAACTTTCTCCCATACATTTGTTATAAAAAAAGTCGACTTGAGTTTTTTCTTCGATAAATGTTACACTACGCTAAGGAAAAAAGTTTTTTTATGTATAGCTCTGCAAGAAATTGAGCCAGGAAATGAGTGTAGCAGACATGTCATGCTTTCCTGTCTGAATTTGTACATACATAGTTTATGACAGTCAACAGTTGAGTTGAGTTTTGTAGTCTTTGACCACTAGACCTCAGCATGTCAGAAACGGAAAAGTTAGTTATCCAAGAAACCTGATATCTCCTCAGTGGATATTATTTCTCTTTTTCCCTTTCTACTTCATTCAATTCAATTCACTGTGGTGGTAGTGGTGGCGAAAGTAGTGAAAGTTCTAAAAAGTAGCTTATGACGTAAGGGCTTGTTTTTTCATAATAAAATGAAAGAATTCTTGTTTCTTTTTCTCTAATATTAGAAATATAATATTCTAAATTTATTCTCATTCTGAAATAAAACTCAAACAAGCAAAAATAAGATATACGACAAAACAAAATGTAGCAATGTGCAGTGAGGTCGAAAAGATATAAGAATATAAAAGAGAGTAAAAACTTTTTTCTAGAAAGAAAAAAGAAATTTTTCCTACTTTTTCTTTTCACTTCACTTACTATTTTCATCTGTAAATTTCAATGGAATTTGAGCTCTATTTGTCACCTCAAATAATATATAAAGATGGAGACATTCGCTGAAATCTCTTCTCTTCTTTTCTTTTATTTTGTAATATAAGTCTCTCTCTCTGTCGTGAACACGTAGATATTTATTTTATGCTTCTACTAGTGATTTTCAAAGTTTTCTTTTTTACATGTTTTCATCTTCTCTTTCTCAATGACTGCATGAGTGCATTTCAGTTCTATTTTATTCCAGTAGTGTATATTTTCTATTTGAGTTCACAAAACATGACTACACATTTTACTAGGTAGTATATAAAAGACTTGGTATATAGAAAGTAAGTAAAAATATGACTGTACTTGTTTTGCTCACTCAGACGCTTCTACTAGAACTACACTAACACTACTTTTATTCTATACATAAAAGTAACAGACAATCTTCTGAAAAAAGGACCGAGAGGCTGTTACTTTTGTGAGAAGTGATATTTTATGTATCGATTTTGCACTTCAACTTTCTCACGACCAATATGAATAGAATAGAAGAAAAGAGCAGCATTTTGCTCTGTGGTCTTGATTTGAGAGTGAGTTTTTAAGTGCAAGTCGATGCAAGGACAATACTGCCATTATTCCTTTTTCTCTCTTGTGGAGAATCAGAAGGTATAAAAAGCTAAGTAAGAACACGGCCTAAAGTATATACAAGATAACATAAAATGCGATACATAGTCATACAATGTGAATTTCAGATAAAATACACTTTGCAAAACCAAGAAATCTTCAATGGTCATACTATACTTTCTTTTAGCTATTTTCTGCTCAAACTTTCTCCAGAGAGAGAAAGAGATAGGGTAGGCATTGTAAAAAGAATACGCGTAGTATCTGATGTGCTACAATAAAACAATGTGACTTGCTTCTGCTTTCTCTGGAATTTTCTTCAGTCTAAGCCTTTCTTCTGTTATTTCCACAGAGTCATCATAAATACCAGTGAGTGAAGCTCATATAGTCTTTACTTTCTCCATTTCTAGTAGTGGAAATAAGCCTACTTTTTACATAGTATTCACTGCGTACGCTAGGGTTATAATTACAAAATGATTTATGACTATTTTTAACTAAAAATGTGCACAGATATTATATTTTCTGAATTTATAAATAAGTAAGTAAATATTCAAAAATTCTGCAAAGTTGCGAGATTGTCCTGTTATTCAAACACATTGCTTCACTCTTAGTACTCAAAATTCTAGACCACATTTGCGAAGAAAGAAGCGTGCAGCTTTTTTACTTGAGATTATTCCTAACACTTGAACCTTCAGTAATACACTTGAGTGCTATGCTGTTTATGAGATAAATCACTTGAGTCATTGTCAGTCAGATCATGACACACAACATACAAGGTGAAATACTTGTGATACTTTATTTTTCGAACCTTTCAGTATTACATGCATGTACAAATATCTTCTATGCTGACTATCGTACAAACCTACTTGATCCATTGATGGTATGATATAACATGTGAAAAGTGTGAAAAGTTGTCTTGTGTACATTTACTGTTGCTCTGATTTCAAAACATCAAAATTGTACACTTGAGTGAAGTAGAAGGTCAGGGCTCACACGAAAACGAAGAAGAAACTCTAGCAGTTTTGGTTGATGAAGAAAGTTTATGCGATAAAGAGAAAATACCTGGGTTGTGTGTTAGTTTTCATAAGGTATTGTCTCCAGCTTTCTACAAACGTATATACAAGACAACATCATAAGAAGCTTAACTTTCTTCATTGTCTGAAGAATAGACTGTGAAGCGCCTACCTTTTATATTTATCTCGTCACTTATATTTGAATAGAGACATAAAACTACATACGCAGACGAAGTGCAAGGATTTCTAAAGAAACTTATCCTCTAAATAAGGCTTTATATTATATGGACCTTTTATGTCTCTTGGTAATGTGCTATCAAAAAGAAAGAAAAAGGATGTAATGAAAACCTAACGTTATATAACCACATGCATATAAGAGAATTGAAATTGTGGATTTCTTAAGACTATAAGTTATATGTATATGGAGAAAAGAGTTCATATAAAATATATATTTAGATAAGAAAACTCTTAGAAGCTGGTCGATTAAGTCGAAGCTAAAAAGAGAGTACGAGATAACTTATTTTACCACATAGTATAAAGAGAGAGAGAGAGAGTAATGATGCCATTTAAGATTGTTATTTACACTTTGTCAAAAGCAAGAAGTAAACAAAAGCTTTTCATATACAAATATATGTATGTAAAAAGATGACAAAACTTTACATACAGAAGAAAATATCTTCTTATTCGTGTTTCTGCAGCGTTTCTCATATAAATTCGTTTATCACCATAAAAAAAAGTTTGGGACTAAAAAACAATGGCAGCCGAAGTAGAAGAAAATGACAGACGTTTTATTCACAAAAAGGATTTCTGTGAGAGGACATAATAGTAGCAAGGAAACTCTTGCTTTCTTTCTTGGTTGTTTTTTGTGGTTTGTTATGATGTGAGCAAAAGTTGGTTGAGCATAATACACACATGTGCAAAACACACTTTCTGCAACTTGTAGATAACAAAGGCTTTATAACTTGTCACATATTTTTCATATTTTTTACACACTACTGGAAGTCATTTTGTATGTACATGAAAATTCAAATTGTGGATATATATGTGAAAGCTTTAATGCAAAAAGAAAAAAGTAGTTTCTGTCTATCTGCTAAACAAGCGTTTTTGTTTTCTAACAAGTTTCCGGAATTTGGTTGAAAATGAGAATGTCATATTTCATTATGATTTGCTATGTCTGGTTTGCACAAAACGCTACAGATAAACGCTTCTTAGTTTTCAATTGTAAACATTACTAATAAGAGATGGAATTTAGTATGATTGAAAGTTAGCTAGAAAAACTCATTATCTACAACTTACATTGAGATGTTGACAAAAATAAAAAACAAATTATATATGATAACATTTTATGTAGGCTAATTGAGTTCTACATATTGAAACTACATTCACAACAAAGTCGTAATATTCTTGGTATATTTTTCAGAATATTTTGATCTTCCACTGACTTTACTACAAAGAAAATGTAATATAGATCTTTTATGTCTCTCTGTTAGATGCACAGTTTTGCATAATAATGAGTTCCTATTAATTTTTTGAAAACCTTAGATATACATATAAACAACCTGCTATTATTTACTTTTTGCTGGAACTGATATGATGAATTATCTAAGCATGGCTAAACTTTTTGCATATGGAAACTATCATTAAAATGTGCAAGGCTATATATTTGTATTTACTTATGCACAGCAGAATGCATTTCACTGTAATACTTTGCACAACTCGTCAAGAGAAGTTCAACTCAATTCTAATTTGGCGCAGCATTAGTGCAAGATGTAATCAAAGGAGTCAAGTACCATCATTAACTCATTAAGCTCACTCTGCTCTTATAATATCTATAGAGAGAAACTTTCACGTTGATATAACTTTTAGGAAGGAAACGTTAGCGTTGTTAGCTTTCGGTTCTCTTTAAAGTTTAGATGAGTATAATGCATATAGTACTCATAGTATAATTTTGGCAAACAAAGATGTAATTTAGACATCTCTTTCACAAAATTAATTTCTAGTAAAAGCAAAGCAATGTAATTTCAGGTTTATTATAGCTAATGGCTCAAGGCAATGAGGACTTTGAGAGGACTCTCATGCCGACATATACAAAGTATGAGACATTCTTATTATAGCACATATACACAACACAATAATATTAAATAGTCTGAAGAAGAAGAAGAGACATATCTCTTGAAATTCATTGTAAATTTACATAATGTCTGTTAGTCTTCTAAAGATAGAGAGAAAGAGAGAGAGAGAGAGAGTTCTCAGCAGCAACCATCGTGCAAATACTATTAATGAATTTAGTATTTACATCAAGCTGTCATGAACAAATAATAGACTATCAAATATGTGCTTCTTCAATATCAATAGCTTTATTGTCGTACATATAGTGTACCTCCTCTTCTTGTGCTAACTCGAGATAACATGCTCAATTGTCTTTACTATACAATAGTTAAATAGTGCTGAATCATATCTTTTCTCTCTTCGTAGTAGGAAGTCATTTTCAGTTGTATATGACTTATTTTAGAGAACATATACTTATAAGTACATTATTATTACCTCATATAATCTTAAAAGGTCGCCACTCATGTCAAAGGATTGAGTTGGGTGAATAGAATTAGTGGATATAATAAGAGTCAAGTGGAGTTGAAAGAAAGAGAGCAGAATAGAATAGAGAAGGTTTATTATGCAATATTTTGAAACTAGAATTAAAGAGCATAATGCCAAAAAAGATAAGATAGTTAGTATGCAAAAAGTCTGTAGGCAAAATGAGTCCCTCTACTTGGCAGTTTTATACTGTATAGAGAGAGAGAGACAGTACAAGACATAGTCAACTACTTACCTACATAATAATGGTTGTCATCATCATCATCAGATATTATATTACTAGCTGGTAATACCAACTCGTGTGTACCAACGAAGACTTTGCTATCTTTTCTAAAGTTTGATGATGGTGTTGACGTACTAAGGAAGAAGATCCCAACCATTTTACTGTCACTATATATACTTTCTTCTTTCTCCTTTGCATCTCTTTCTAATTTTCTACAATGTTTTCTTATCTGTCCACAAAATTATTATGATGAGGATAGTTTTCTCTTTTGTATATTTACAACCATGATGTAAAACCGGAAAAGTTTAATGCGGTTGTCTATAGTTGTGCTTTGGCTTTTCATCAAGTTATATAAGATCATGTTATCATAATATACTTTTATTTATGTCGTAGAGTCTTATTTGCTTCCTCTAAACGAAATTAAAGGTATAAAAAGGAGTTGATGCGGAACATTAATTACCTTTGTGCAAACCTCGAACCACAATTTTCTTTTCTAATTTAATTTGAATACTCTCTTGTACACTCTATACTACTCTACATAGTATATACTCTTTGGTTCAAAGGAAAATATCACATTACAAGTCAAGTGAAACCTTAGATCGTAATATAAGAAGAAACACTACTGACAGACAGTTGTCCCTATTCTATATATATGTATATATGGCTTCAAGAATCAAGACTTCAAACGAAAATGTATTATATGTATGAAGTAGCAAACCATATTATTTTACTCATTGGGTACTCGAGTCTTATACACAAGAAATAGGACCATAGTGCAATGTAATTACTCCATGATTAACTTAACTTAAGGTTCTTACTTTGAAAATGACACTTAATTAGCTCAAGTATACGGATTAGATATAAAAAAGTTAGTCGAGTATATTAGAGATCAAACGACTCAAGTGAGTATGACATGAGATGATAGCAGTTGAATAAGTATATACATTTTATTTAAACTGACTTTGCCTTTAGGTAAATATAGTTACACATTACATAATAGTATATAGTGATCTTTCTCTCTGTACATATTTGGCAAAAGAAAACTCAATGACTCGAAGCGAAAAACTGTTGGTTACTTAATAAAATTTCTGTTTTGATGTACTATGTGTTTACTTTATTTCCTTCGTCTTTTAAATTGGGTTTTTGGAAACGGATGCAAGGTTCTCTCTCTCTAAGCTAGGTACATGCATATGTACAATAAATAAGTTAGATTGTGTATACGGATCAAACTTCCTGAAGGAAAGGATTGAATAAGAATATCTAAAAACTCAATTCTTCAAGTATATATGTATATGTAGACAAGTTCCTTCCTGTCAAAAATATAGTAGTGATAATTTCAGCCCTGACTACTCACTATATATGTACAATTGGTAAGATCTTGAAGAGATTATATGTTAGCTTTTGTTACCGACGAAATTATTAGAGCGCAATCACTCTTTAGTCTTAATAAGTTTACATAATAATACAGCCAAGTAAGTAAGTACGTCTTGCATATTATATAAATAAAGGGAAAAACCATTACACAGAATGATTACAATCTGCTTTCATTCTTCTGTTTTGTACAGAGTAGCATATTATGCTCTACTTTAGTTATTGTGAGTGCATGCACTGCTTAATTGTTTCAAGTAATTACAACAATAGAGCAGAATGCTAAGCTAAACTCGTATAATCTTGGCGTAAATAAAGAAATAATACATTCTTTTAGTACTCTATTAGGTTATAAATAAATTGACATGTGTAAGTTCCGCCAACGCCTGCCAAACTTCAATAATAAGAAAGATTATACTCAAAGTGCATTTTAAATATGTAGTTTAGATAATATAGTTGTATTTTATGCATTTTTAGTGTAGACACCTTCTAATTATAACATAATTTATGGAATTGATTGGTATAATAAGGCATATTGCTACATATTTTCGCCAGGCAAACAAAACAAAATTAGGTATACTATTATATGGACAGGAAGAAAAATGACACATAAAATCAATCATGCGAAAATATTGCAATTCTCACATTTTTTATTGCTGGAGGTGAAGAAGAATAAGAATAAAAGTTTTTTTCTGCTGACTTGAAATGTTTTCTTGTGATACATTATATTATATAAAAACCGAATGCATTATACGAAGCGAAATAAAAAAATGTATTGCAATTTATCATCTTCACTTAGATTGAAGCCTGAATAGGAAATGCTAGTAGTATACATCTATAGCATAAAATTGACCATTATCATTTCTCATTCTTTTTACTAGTGCTTTTCTTTGCTCCAACAATATTTGACTAATGATACAATAGTAAAAAGAATTGTACAAATTACTTCATGCTAAATCTTTAACAAGAGAAAACCAAAATACTTTCTCATGCATCATTGCTTTCTATCATCCTGATTAATAGTTTGGCAACTCATTTTCCTCAGAGTAACGCTGCAAAGAAAAAAGAAAGGCAACCGACGCCATCTGCACAACGCCGGTCGCACTCGCTCATGCCTTTCGTCTCTCCCTCCAAAGTTCAATAATATAATAAAAGTAATTTTTT
>VCNE01014034.1:0-16987 GCA_009869805.1 Oncopodura yosiiana
TATTACAGAGTTATCGTGGAAATTGGAAAAAGAGAATGGCCTCAGATATGGCCCAACTTTTTTTCTCAAGTTTGTGAATTAGCATCATCATCTGAATTGCCTTTACTAGTTTTAAGACGAATGGTTGAAGATGTTATCACACTTCAAAGAGTTGAAAGTGCCGAAAGACGTCGTGATTTAAGTCAAAGTTTAAATGCAATTTCATCTGACGTAATTACAACACTATTCAATGTTTTAATTGATACAGTTCGTCAATACAATGCAACAAAATTAGATGCTCATAAAAGAAAAGGAAAAGTTTGTTTAGAATGTTTACTGCCTTATATTGAATGGATCAATCCATCATGGTTTGCCAAAGATAATAGAATACCAGTTTTAACTGCTTTATTAACAACATCAGAATTTAAAGAAGGAGCTGCTGAATGTATTTTGGAACTTGTTGAAAGAAAACCTAGTAAAAAAGATGATAGATATGAAATTCCAAATGTAATTCTTCAACCAGAATCATGTAGTCCAATTCTTGAAGCAATATGTTCAAGTCAACCAGATGAATCTGATTTTTTAAGAAAACTTGGTCAAATTCTAAGTTGTGTTTCATCTTATTCTGCTATAGGAAAAGTACCTATTGATAATATGATTAAATGTTTAGAAGCTCTTGCATCACGTGAAGATGCTGTATCTGTTCTTTCTAGTACAATAGCAGTTAATCAATTATTGAAAAACATCAACAAATCTGACTGTGCTGATTCAAATGCTCCAATTAATAAAGCTTTGATAGAGTAAGTTGAATTTTGATAATAATGAAATGAAAGCTTTCAGTAGTTATTAATTTTTAATTCTTATTTCAGTTTACTCAATCTTGTATGTAAAAAGTTTGTGACGAAAGCACCATTACAAGAAGAAAGAGAAGAAATGAATCGACTTAAATCAGAATTTTCCATGATGCTTCGAACTATAGGAAAATTACTACCAAAATTATATCTTGTTTTAAGTACATGGCTACAAAATTCATTATCAAGTCCAAATGCTATTCAAATATTCCAGTGGGAAACTCTTGTTTTAACTCTTGATGCAGTATCTTCATCAGTTTCATATGTAAGAGATTTACAACTTATATTTTTTTTGTGAGTAGAGTAATTCAATTAATATGTTTTGTTTGTTAAAAACAGGAAGATGAAGAAATTGTCAGAATTGGTTTACGAGATCTTGACCTTTGCTACACACAATTTGTTGTACAAACTAGTTTAGAATTGAAATCAGTAATTTTATCAAGTGTCTCTGCTTTATTTGTCTTTTTATCACTGGCAAAGTCAAGAAAAGAATTTTCTGATAGTCATCTGAAACTTGTTGCTTCAATTATAGAATCTGTATTCAAATGTTTTGAACTAGATGAATCTGGAAGAGAAATTCGCCGTCATGCAGCAGCATTGATGGTCAAGGTATATTCAACTTTTATTCTTACATTTTATTTGTATTTTTCTATAATAATACTTTTTCTTTCATGTAATAGTTGACAACCAAATTCCCAGATACACTTGTCTTGTGCTTTGACTATTTTCATTCACTATTTACAAATATAGCTCCTCGACTTAATACTTTTGAGTATGGTAGTCTTGTTGAATCAATGATTTTAATGTCAAATGTATGGTAAGTTAGTCATATGAATTATTATTAATAATTTTTATAATGGAAGTAGTATTTCTTACTATTTGAATTTTTATTTTTACCAAAAAAGGGAGGACACAAATAAGCAATCTGCTTTTCTAGCATCAATTTTACCACAAACTGAATGGAGTCAAGTAAACACTTTATGCCAATCAATTCAATCTGTTTTATGTCTTCCTGAAGGAACTGAATTTTATGCAAAAAGGAATTTACTTTTAAAAAATCTAAATGTATTAAGTGCTGTTTTACGTCGTGTCAAAAAACCTAAATCTCAAAAATCATTGAATGAATCATCAACTTTACAACAACCTTTACTTACTGTTAACATTGATCAGCATCCTGCTTATGATCATGTTAGACCATTAATTCCAGTTATTTTACATCTTGTGAAATCATTACATTCCTTAGCTGATTTTCCAACTCTCAATTATGTATTAAGTCTTGATGAACAAGATAGAGCTACAATATTAGGTATGCACATTCCATTAGAAACAACAACAGGAGGAGGAGTTACTCTTGAAAAATCACATGAAGACAGAATTAAGGTATGTTACTACTTTACTGAATTATTTATTATGGTAAAAATATCTAAATATCTTATATTGTTTCTTTTATTTTCAGACTTTTGGACAGTCAATGATAAAATCAAGCTATTCTATACTTGGAGACTGTTGTATAGCATTTTCACCAAAACTTTATACTATTCCTCAAGTTGGAGAAGCTTATTTAAACTTTGTTGGATGTAATATTCAACGTATGGATGATTTTCGTGTTCGTGGCATAATTCGTACAATATATAGGCCATTATTATTATCTTGTCCAATATCTGAAGCACAAACATTTATACAACCCTTTTTCTCACATTTTGGACCATTTATGCAAGAAAGATTAATAACTAGATGGAAAATGATAGAAAATTTAGCTTCAGTTGATACAGAAAATAGAGCTGAAGAAGAAAAGGAAGTTTTAGAAAATTCATCATTACGTATCCTTACTAAAGATTATTTTGAACTATTGCAACGTTTACTAGAAATTACAGCCAACAAAGGAAAACAAACTAACAATAATAATACTACTCAAGAAGATTTTGGTATGATGGATATGGATAATAATGAAGCGGGCGATTCTTCTTCTTCACAACAAATGAATAATAATTATTCTAATGGCTCAACTTCTTCTACATCCTCTTCCAGTGGCAGTAGTAGTAATGCTAGTAATGAACTTGGCGAAGTTGGAAAAGTGTTATTAGGATCAACAGCTCAATGTTTTAATGCAATTATACATTTAAGTGTTGAATCATTATGTTGGGATGATAGTCAAGTATGTTTAAGAGCAGCAAGATGTATTCTTCTTTCATGGAATTACATTATTCAACATCCACATGTTATTCCTGTCACTTTTGCAACTGCATTACGTGCTACATGTATTTGGTCTACAAATGAAGCAAATCTTGATAGTCTTCTTCATATCATAGATCTTATATTTAAAAATTATCATGATAAGGATGCAAGTATACCTCAAGTATGTTTTTTTAAAAAGAAAAATTTAATCATTAACTGATTTATTTATATATATTCTCTTTTTTTTTTAAATTAAACTTTTAGATACTAACAAATTGGGGAGCACCAGAGCAAGATGTATCTCGACTTATTGGAATGTGTCGTGATGCTAAAATGGAAAAGAAAAGAAGAGATTTATTTAGGAAATTGGTTCATAATAATCCATCTTTAGAAAAGAATAAATCTCCAAAAGCTCAATGGTTGACTGGATTGCCTACATTGACTGTTAATCAGGACGCAAAATCGAAAAATATACCAGATGTTGATCTCACTGAATGCTTTTCCCTTATTCATAAGTAAATTATCATCCATTTGTTTGTTTGTTTTTTAAAAATTACTGTAATTATTATGAAAATGCTCAATATGTTTCTACTCTTTGATATGAGAAATGCAACTTACACTAAATTGTAGTCAAGGAAGGAAGAAAAACAATAAAAAATATAAGTACTTGCACGTGTAGAAAAAAGTTGTATAAATGTTCTCCTGTAAAAATCGTTCATATTTCATTTATTTGTCAAATCTTTTGTATAGTTTCTCATACTTCTATCATCATTAGCATAATGGATGAATCAGAGGCCACTCTTGCAGCAACTGATGTACCAGATGAATTTTCTGCAGTGACAACGAATACTAATGCAACTGTTGCAGAACAAAAACTTTCTGTTGATGAAGATAGTATAGCTTCAATTCTAAATCCTATTCGACCTTCTGAAATGCCAAGTTTGACAAGTATAAAAAGAGATGCATCAAAATCAAAGTCTAAACATGAAAAAGTTGATAGTACTGATGATGACGCTACACTTGCTCCTCCATCAGAAATCTCATCAGTTTCAAAAGCTAAATTGAATAAAGAAGATTTAGAATCAGAAGCTGAAATTACTAACAAAAAAGAAGGAGAAGGTGAGACAACAAATACAGAAGCAGAAGAAGGAACTGAGCAAGTAGCTAATGAAGAAGAGCAACAAGGACAAGGTGACAAAGTTGTTGACAGAGAGAAAAAATATTGTGCTCCAACTTCTTTGTCAAAGAAGGATATTTATAATAAATCAGGCGGCGACAATGCAAAGGTTTTTGTTTACCTCTGAAAAAAATTAATTTGTAAAATATCATTAATTTCTTTAATTAATTTAGGGCAAAAGTTCTGCTGCTATTCGATTTATAGTTCGACGTAAAAATGTATCAATTTTTATGGAAATTGAAAATGAATTTGCTTTAGGAATAGAAGTTAAAGAAAATGTTGCAAGTGAGGTTTTTAATCTTTATGTATATTTTTAGAAAAAATCATATTTTTTTATCTCTTTAGGTCTCTTGAGTCTTCAACCTGATGAAATCAAGTTAATCAAAGATGGAACTGAAATTTTAGATGATAAACCAATTTCGACTATTGGTCTCAATTTTTCATCATTATATCCTGAAATTGCTGTAGTTTACATGTAAGTGACCTTTTGGCTATGGCTAGCTACAATTTAAGTAAGTAGTCATTACTTTTCTTTTGTCCTAAGATTGCCTGATGGAAACTTTGAAGAAATTGACATTCAACCATTATCATTACCATTGGAAATTCCAGAGTCTTTACAAACTGAATGGGAACAACTACAAGCAAAACGCATAGCTAAAATGGCTATTTGAAAATCTCATGAAATTCTAATAAAATTGTCATATCTATACTTTGTTTGTCGATGTCTCTTTATATTATGCTTATTAAAAAACCATTTCATGTTTGTAACTCTCTCGTCTCTTGACCTTTCTTTCTTTTATTTGTCATTGTGCAAATGAAGCGAAATACTTTATGCATAGTGTTTCGTTTCCTAATTCATAACATCGCAAAAATCTCATGATTCGTCATAATTTGTTTGGCGGCAGCATAAATAACGTTGAACATTTTTAAAAATAGTTGCAGTTGAAGTTTGCCCTAAATTGAACTAGTAATTCTTTATGTATTTCCCTATAGACAACTTACCTATAGACACTCATCAACAACGTTTTACTACGGCTCAATCGCCAGAGCGTCACAACACAAGGTGAAATGGTTGCTCTGGATCTTTTTTGTAATATATTTACGAAATTTTTAATTATTAATAAGTGTAGATAAGTTATATATAATTTAGTGCCAAACAATTTACTTTGTGTACTACGTTTTCAATAGACGCTATATAAATTGGAATACTTGTTCTCTTTTACAGTGAGATAAAAGTTTCTTCAAACAACAACCAACAAACTTTCTTTTTTCTGTTCTTGTACTTATGTTATAAAGTTATAAGCATTCACATCACATTTTTGATCAATATTATTAATTGCATCACATAAGTTAAATAGTAGTTGTGAAATAGTGATATAAAAAATATATATTTTTGTACAAAATGGGTGGAGAAGATTTCGTGGAAGAATATGAAAGTCAATTACTCCAGCTCAAGTTGAATTCAAAACCTCAAATTAATCTGCTGACGATGTTGGCTGAAGACAATATAGAAAAGGCAGAAATTATTGTTCTAACTATTGAAAAACATCTCAACAGGGTATGAAAATTAAACTAGTTATTAAAATTATGACAATATGGTGGTAGCAAAAGTAGAAATTATATTAGAATTTAAGTAAAAGTAAGAAGTAAGTAAGCAAGCTTGTAATATTAAGAGTTTGACCGTTAGAAACGCTTTTCGTGTCTCGTTCTTTATCTGGTACAGATTGTTTTAATTTGGTAGAAAACATATACAAATCATTCAATAATCTCATCATGCCACATCACAATCTTGTTCCAATTTCATTATATATATGAGTTAGCAGTTAGCACTATTATATTTATTTCTTGGTAGTCGTAAAATAAAACAGACATGAAATACATTAAAAAATAAATATAGAATGACAAATATATTTGGCAACATAAAACTATTGTGCAAATTCAATATAGAAACAGATGGCAGGTGTTTGTCATTGATTCATGTTCATCCATTTTTCAAAATATTATAGGTAGTATTTTTGGTTGTGATATAATAATTATTTCTAATGTTCTAGGTTCTAGCTTAGTTAAAATTATTACTTCTGAGAAATCATAAAAATTTTACGTGCATTTTGTTGACAATCATATTTAATCTCTGATCTTGAGAGTTTTGAGCTAGTTATTTGTAGTTAAATTGACGTAAACATGGTGTGTGTGACAACATTTGAAAAGTGTCTTTGAGCCCAAGGACAAACACACTTGTTGTACTATATTAATATTTACGTTTGAGTTGAAAGCTCGTGATGATAACTACTCAGAAACTCAACAGCCTGTCTATATCGCAGTTAGTAATAATATTTTAATGGGAAATAGATTACTGAGAATTAGATATTATTCGTTGAGTAGTTAGTAAAGTCGTTAAAATGTCATACTCTCATTTAGCATTTATTTACGTTTATCAAGTACATATAGATATATTTCATGTGTACTCTTTTAACGATAATGCATTTGTCAGGAAATTGATAAGCGATAACTAGCAAATGAAATGAGGTACATAGACTCATGTTGTAAAGTAGAAGATATATAAGGGGATAATTTTAGTTTTTTGACATTGACATAATTCAAGAATCGATCAATAAAAATATTCGATAGATTTTTATATTACGATTGCCCAACTTATAGTTTAGCAATTGTTCCATATTTTCTAAAGTTGTAGAAGTAGGTATTTACCAATCATAAAATATTCAAAAAGTTTTCCTCCTTCGAGTATTGCACACATTCTGAACAATTTAATGTTGTTAAAACGAGTACTACACAAACACAAGGTAACTTAATATAATATGAACTTGAGACTTGGCCTTGATGAATTTTAGAATTCAGTCAGCCGGAAAAAATTGCATGCTAATGGTTTTTTTTGTCGTATATAAATAAGGAATAGATGTGATGTAATGTCAGATATCGTGAATATAATATTGTATCGTGCAATAATTATTATTATAATTTAAACTCTTGTGAAAAATGATATTCAATTTTCGAATAAAATAAAATTTTATTTTAATACCTTTAATATTCTGCTTTTAAAAAAGAGACTAATTTTATTGCACGATGCATGAGCTCATTTATACTCACCTCTCTGTTACTTCATCCAAAATGTACAGCTATATTTTTAGTACTTATTTTAGTGACATAAGCATTTTACTACCATTAGAATTATTTTCTCTAACGGCATTATTTGCTCTTGTGAGCACAGATAACTGAAACTTGTATTTGCATAAAAGTGAGTTAAGTGGAACATTAACAGGTTTAATTAGCACACAGAACAGACAAAGCCAGATTCGCTCGTCGACAGATTTTAACCATTCCGTTATATAAACCAATTTGTGAGGTCCATGAACTTTGTTTTTTAGTCATATATTTTTAGATGATGATAGAAAGAATATCACAGTACAGCCATCCAAGATAATGAAATGAACGAACCTCATCTTTTGCTAAAAATTATATTTCTTAATTTATAGGTAACGCCAGATGTCAAACTTCCGGTTCTCTACTTGATTGACTCAATTATCAAAAATGTCAAACGACAATATGTAGGCTACTTTACACAAAACATTGTTTCAACATTTTGTGGAGTCTTCGATTCGGTGAGTATTGAATGAAAGCAAAATAACATAGATTATATTTAATTTTTACATTTTATTTATTGTTATTTGATTACTTCTAACTTCTATACAGGTCGATGAAAAAGTTAGAACTCAAATGTTTAAATTACGACAAACGTGGAATGATATGTTTCATCCAAAGAAGCTGTTTGCAATAGATACGAGATGTAATTCAATTGATCCTCATTGGCCAATTGTTGCAAAAATTCCATCAAATCAGCAACCGAGTATTCATGTAAATCCAAAGTTTTTAAACTTGGTAAGTAAAAGAAAGGTAATACAATTATATATATTTTTTGTTTGTCTTGCATGTGAGAACCAATTCAAAATTTAAAATAGAAATTAAAATGTTTTAAAGATGAAAAACTAACTTTTATATTTTATTTGTGTAGCCTACAATCAAACCAACAAGGGTTGATACATCTGGAATGTCTGAAAAAGAACGAGAAATGCATCAACAAATTTTGGCAAAACAAAAGGAACTGTTGGAATTACAACAGAAGAAACTTGAGTTGGAACTGTTACAGACAACTCATAAATTGGAAGAAGAACAAGCGGAGAAACGTAAACTAAAAGAAAAACAGGTAAATATTTCACATTATAAATGTCTTCAATGAATACTCTTTATTAACAACAATAATAAAATGTATATTATATTTTAATTAATAGCTCATGAAACAAGCTGAAATAGCAAAACAACAAACTGATAAGGCTGCTCAAATTATGGCTGCTAGTCAAAACAAGGAAGGAGGAGTTGGAAGACAAGTAATTACTAAAACTGAACATAATAAATTAGACAGTGAACGCTCATCATCATCTACAACTGATAGGAGAAAACAAAAGAAAAATGAAGATGAAGACAACAAATCTACTGCTAGTACTAATAATAAGACTCGTGCTTCACCTGTTACTACTACTACTACTACAAATATTGAAGTTGTTGATCCACGACTAGCTAGAAAAGTGGTTGAAAATAATAATAATCGTCGTAGTAGAAGTAGAGATAGAGACAATAATAAAGACGATACTCCTCATACTAAAAAGGAGTCTAGTGGTAATAATAGTAGTAATAGATCAAGAAGTGATTCTCATTCAAAATCTTCACATAAAGAATCTTCACTATCCAACAAATCATCTTCATCATCATCTCGTCGAAAAGTGAAAAAGGATGATGAGTCCTCAAGATCAAGTAGTAGTGGTAGAAATAGAAGTGTTTCCAGTAGTTCACCTTCAAAATCTTCAAATAGTGATATTGACTCAAGGCGAGAAAAAGAAAAGTCATCATCATCTTCATCAAAATCTGGAAATAGTCGTAGTCCTAGCAGTCGTAGTAGAAGCAGAGATAAAAGTCGTGATAGAGATGAGTCTCATCATCATCATTCTTCTTCATCAAAGAAATCTCCTAAATCATCATCATCAAAAGAATTAAATGAAACAACATTATCATCAACTGAAAAAGTACAAACAACTACATCAACTTCTTCTAGTAGCCAAAGTAAAGAAATAGATTCATCATCAAATAAGTCACCTAAAGATAAATCATTAGAAACAATGAAAAAAGATTATGATGTACGTCGTTCAGCAGTGCTTCAACGTAGTTATAGAAAGCAAAAAAGAACTGATGTTGGGTTTGATGATGAGGAAGAAAATGATAGATCTAGTGGTATTACAGTTCCTCGTGTTTTGCCTTCAAAAACTACTACTAATGATGTTGACTTAAGATTTGAAGAACCAAAGGATATGGATTTAAGAAAAGCTGGTGGAAATAATAATCGTGATAGAGATGAACCTCCTAATAAGAAAGCTAGACCTCAGCAGCAGCAACAGGATAATAACAAAGCTGGAGATGGAAAAGGATCGCGACTAATCGACGAGTACTACGTTTTTACTATTTGCTATTATTATTATTATTATTATTACTACTATTACTATAAAAATATTTGCTCATTATTAATTAATCATATAGAAACTATAGTTGTGCTTTCTTTCTCTGTTTTAATATAAATATAAATATTGATTGGGGGTACAATTTTTATTATAATACGAAAATAATTAATTTCCCTTAAAAATAATTATTGTGTACATTTTTGGTATATTATTTGAAAATCGTACGTTATGTGTGTGTAATTTGTTAAGAATTTTTTGGTATATTACTGTTGTACAAAAAAAATCTACTCTACTGTGATATTTTGTGATGCACAATTGAACCTATCTGTGATACGATACAAACAACATACATGTAGTATATATATTTATATACAAACTTTTCTATTTTGAAAGTATTATTACTGATAAAAGAAATCAACTACTCTGACGGTCAGTTTTATAGTGACTCACTTGAGTTTTCAATTGCATCATAGATCATAGTGGCATTTATAGTGCACTACTTGATGATAGACTTTTTATAATAATAATAAGATATTTTATATTAGTTAGTAGTACTATGATCATATACACTTATTAGAGATTTTAAAGATATGCAAGAAATTCAAGTTAGTTTAGATTTAGCCATTCATGTTTCCCATTTCTTGCTCAACTTGACATGAATTCATAATTTAATAAGTTGCATATAATCAAAAAAGCATCTTGCATTATGAGAAGAATAACTTGAGAAGCATTCTTATTATATTGCACTTTTTTATTTTTAAAGTTTCGTTTAAAAAAAATTATTTTCGTTTCTACTTTTTGCCGTCAATAAAAAAACCTTTTTACGGCTAAATGATTGTCAACAAAAAAAATCTTGTAAATTATATGCAGTAGATGTAGAAACTACTTTTAGACATATAGATGTTATCGTCTTATCTATCTATTGTATAAAATAATTTTGGTCTTGATTGATTGTTGCGTGTTGTGATTTGGAATATTTTAAGACAAAATATTGGTATCTCATTTATTATTTATATGAATGAGCTGCAAATGTATGGTTGATGGGTTCCCTACAAATACCGTAATACTATTTTTCAATTTTTCGTATATAAAATATCAAAAAAAAAACAAACTTTTAATAATAATATAATATAATGCTAATTTTTGTTTGTTTTTTGAATTGCTTGTGACTTATATTTTTGTCTCTCTAAAGTTTATTTGGACGTGAGGACGTTGACTTGAGACAAGCTGCTACTGCT
The DNA here is from genome assembly GCA_009869805.1 of Oncopodura yosiiana. Taxonomy (NCBI): domain Eukaryota; kingdom Metazoa; phylum Arthropoda; class Collembola; order Entomobryomorpha; family Oncopoduridae; genus Oncopodura; species Oncopodura yosiiana. The sequence continues at coordinate 10,943 of VCNE01014034.1, forward strand.
GTGCCACCTTCCACTAATTGGTCTCAGATGAAGAAACAAATAATTGCATCACCCATGCAAGACAGACGACAAAGGGATAATATTCATCATGAAGGAGGATGGTCATCACAACAACGACAACAGCGTCAACCACAAGGCGGTCCAATTCGTGGTGGTCCAAATCGTCATCCATCTCGACCTTATCCAAGTAATTGGCCACAACAACGTCCAATGCATCCATTTGATGGTCGTCTTCCTCATAGAATGGCACCACCAAGAAATGATCCAAATTGGAGAGGTCCATTACCACCACAACAACATCGTCAAGGTCCCAATCCATTTGATCAAGGACATCCTCCATTAGTTCATATGCCAAATCATCCACCATTTTTTGATAATAATTGGGCCACTCCACCTGGACCTAATCCATTTGAACAAAGTCTAATGCAAGCTAACAATCATTTACCTCCTCCTGGAGGTCGTCATAATTGGGGACTACAAGCACCTAATCCATTTGAACAGATACCAAATTTACTACCACAAAGTGGTCCAAGACTTGATCATCCAAATAATAATAATAATAACTGGTTAAATCCTAATCCTTTTGAAGCACAACAACAACAACAACCTCCTATATTAAATCCAATAGTAACTTCATCTTCTTCTAATGTATTACCATTTGTTGAAAATGAGCCAATTGTTAAAAATGAAGTTTTAGAAGAAGAAAATGTTGCAATGGTAGATGAAGAAATGTTAGAGCAAATACAAGATGAACCACAAAGTGAGATAAAATTAGATAATTTATTTACTAGACTTCTTCAAGCTGGATTATTAACTGCTCCAAGTAATATTGAAGATACAAATTCAAATGATGCGACTGACGTAAAAGAAAATATAAAGGAAGAAGTGGTGGTATCTTCTACAAATCAGCAAGTACCTGAAACTGATAGCAAAAAAGATGTTGCAAAGAAACAAGAGATTATTAAACTAAAAAATGAACCAGTTAAACCTCCTACAATTGCATTTGTTGATATAAAATTTGGTGAAGATAATTTAAGAGAAAAAAGACATGGATTGATCGAGCGTTTAACAACAGGGATGCAATGCAGTGCTTGTGGTCTTAGATATTTACCTGAACAAAGTGCTTTGTAAGTTTTTTTTTTTAAATTTATTCTTTAAAAAAATATTTGAATAGTCTAATATATTTTTTTAATGATTTCAGATACTCTCAGCATCTTGATCGTCATTTTAAACAAAATCGTAGAGAGAAAAGTCAATCTAAGAAAACTTTAAGTCGTAACTGGTATTATGATCTTGCTGGCTGGATCCAATTTGAAGAATCGGATGATATGAAATCTAGAAGTGAGTACCAACTTAATTACTAATACATTGAGTTTGACATTCAATTTGACTAAAACTTTTTGTTTAATTGTTTATTATAGCATCAACTTTATTCGAGACTCAAAGCAAGATTGCTGAGCATAATGTCAATAGTCCCGCAACATTTAATCCAGAGGATTATACAGTACTTTCTTCTCAACATCCAGGTTAGTTAAATTGATTGTGAAATATTTTATTCATAAGTTTAATGATGCTAATTAATTTTTTTTATTATTATTAAATTCAGGAGCTGTCTGTCCTCAATGTAATGAGGGCTTTGAGTCTTATTATGATGAAGACAAAGAAGAGTGGAGACTTCGTGATGCTTTGTTAGATAACTCCGACGAGGAATCAAAATTATTGTATCATCCAATATGTCATAGAGTAAGTTAACGTTATTATATAGTCTTATAATCTATGTATTTAATAACCTTGAAGTAAATCCTTTTGTAATTATTATTCAATTGCAGGACTATATGAAATCTCTGGAAGATGAATCTAATTCTATATTCAAAAGTCCTAATATTATGGATATAGTAGAAGAGGAAGAGGATATAATTCCAGCAATAGTCAAGTCAGAAAATGAGAAGAATCAGCAAAAACAAGAAGAAGTTATAGATATGGAAGAAGACGACGATGATGAAGTTTTAATTATTAAAGAAGGAAAGAAAGATGTTGTACTTGATGTAGTGGATGTAGTAGATGATGATGAAAACATTATTGTAAAAGATGATGATTCTAGTACTGAAATGGAAAAAAATATAGAAAATACAAAAAATATTGAGAATGATAATATTAATATTGAACATCAGGATAAAAATGATAGTAATTGTAATAATCAAAATAATGTTGTTCATAATATTGATAGCAGTAATAGTAGTAGTAAGAATTGTGATGGTATTAGTAGTAGTAATATTGTTATTGATGGTGAAAATAATGAGCCATCTTCAAAACAAACGCATACTATAATTTCTACATCATCGTTTAATGTACTTACTGATTCTCCTATTGTAATTGATGATGATTCTACAAATCTTCCTGGTTTATCTGACTTGGCTGATGAAAATGGAATTTTTGAGTTAGCTCTACATTCTAATTCTGCACTCGTACGTAGAGAAGCAGATGAAGAATCAAAAAATCGTATTACATATGAGAGTATGAAGTTTGATTTTCCAAAAATTAAGATTGAGCCTCCAGATGATTATGAGGATATTCCTGTTGAAAATACAACTACTGCCTTGGAAGATGATTCTGTGATATTACCTATTTCTGTATTTCCAACAGTTTCTTTAGAAGCAGGTGGAGGAGAACCAGAGAATATTGACTTGACATTGGATGATGATGATGATAGTTCACAGGATGATGAAGTAGATTCCAGCTCGAGGACTGTTAGCCATATTACTGAAATTGATGGTAATATTCAACATATCCAAAGTAAGCATTTTAAAGATTTATCTTTCATACATTTTAATTAAAAATCAAATCTTAATATATCTTTTTATTTTTTCATTTGTTTTTGAAGGTAAAAATCAACTACCTCTACCTACAAGGATAAGGATAAATATCTCTGATGTATCATTGTCACCTAATAGTAGAAGTAAATCTCCATCATCACAACCGCAGACGATTGAAGGAGAAGGATCATCAGTTATAACAACAAATACTATTAATGTTGAAAATTCTAGTGATCCAAATAAAGAGAGTAATAATAGTTCTAGTACAAGTATAGAAATGAGTGAAGAAACAAAACGACTGAAACCTAGACTTGTTGGCAGAAAATTAGTGATATGTCCACCAAAAGAAACTCGTCGTGAAGTTTCTGGTTTATGCACTATTTGTTGATCCTTATTTTTTAACAACCTTATCTTTCCTTTGTTAATTTTCCTTCTGGGTATTACTAATTATATATAGATATATTTACTTTCTTTACGGAGTTACGGATAACAATAAAGCATATAAAATCTATGTCATTTAATAATGTGCATATATTTATGATGGCCTTCGTATTCTTTTGGTCCAGAAAAAAAATGAAATAAAAACAAAAAAAAATTGAATCTAAAAGTTAAAATACTACATTATTGTGTTGTTGCTGTACATACATTTATTTATGCCTCTCTCTATCTTGTATTTGGTGAATGGTTAAAAATGAAATAAAATAAAAAAATTAAGTTTAATTTAAAACTTACAAAAATGTTTGTGTTTCGTGTAACAACTTTATTTGTGCATATGTCATTTCATTAGTTGACTTAAAGCATTAGATAAAGTAGGTAATATTTATTCGTCATTACATTGTGAACATTTCAAGGAGTTGTAGCTTATATTTCTCATCTTGCATTCAGATTTTCTGGCATAAGCATCCTGTTTTTAATATTTGTAACATTAAACCAGTCAATTTCATTGATTTTCTTATGGCTAAATTTCTACAATGGTAAAGCCGCTTTGAAAAAAAATCATTATAAATCCAACGTAATCTTATCAATTCAAACATGTCAAATTAATATAATTGCTCAGTGCACTTCTAATATCATTACTTACATAGTACAAAGTCAAAATTGTTCACTATAATGTCACAATTAAAGAATTCTACTGCAAATTGACAGTTAAATTTCTACAATGGTAGAGTCCCTTTAGTTTAAATTTCATCATAAATCCGATGTAATTTCAACAATTGAGACACTACAAATTAATCTAATTTCATAGTCCACTTCTAATATCATCATTTCATAGCACAATGTTAAAATTATTTACTAAAATGTCTAATTTATTAAGAATTTTAGTGTAAATTTCATAAATTTTTTGTAGAAATTTCATATTATACGTGATGCCACTGCGCATGTGCATTTTCATCAAGGATTATAAATACATTGGAAGCAATTGGATTGGAATTGCAGACTTTCTCCATTAGAAATCTCTTTGGACACTTTAGATGTTCCCAAGGAAAATTATGCCCATCTTCTTGTTTGAATTGAATGTTGTGCAATATGTCCTCAAAATATGAATTTTTTTATGAAAAAGTGTGATAAAAAGTACTTTAGAGAAATTGACCAAGTCTAAACCACACAACTTTACTACTACATTTTTTAATCCGTGACTTTGACTAGAAAAAGATTTCTTGAAAATGGCACAAGCAACAAAGGTAAGTAAATCATGTATAAAACTGATTTCTCTCTGCTCTCTATAGTAAAAAGCTACGTGAATGAATGAGCTTTTATTATAAATTGAATGTATGTGTTGTGTGCTTTCAGCCGGAACCAAAACGTGAAGAATTTCGTCTCTATTTGGAAAAGTCTGGAGTGATGGATGCTTTGACAAGAGTTCTTGTTGGTCTATATGAAGAGCCTGAGAAACCAAATAATGCCATTGAGTACTTTCTTGATCGTTTAGCCAATGGTATTCCAATGAAATCTGAATTGGAAACTCTTCAAAACGAGTTTAAAGATCTACAGAAAAAGGTTTGTTCGTTGTCGTCTCTCTCTCTCTCACTCATCGTGAAACTATTTTCAATTTGTCAACCATCACGTCTGCTCTCTGAACTAACTGCCATACTTTTTCTTTTCATCTATTTTAGTTACAAGAATTACAAGATGAAAATGAGACATTGCGTAGCAAATTGACACAACATGGTGAATCTGGCAATGTTACTGCTAATATAACAAGCTCTGGAGGAGGAGGAGTAGTAGCTGAATCTGCTTCAGAACAACCTCAACAACATGAGCAACATTTTGGTGGTGAAAATACTGAACAACCAGCAGAAGTAATTGAGCAACCACAAGGACAAGAGCCGGCAGCAGAATAAAAACTCATTTACTTCTTTTCACACCTACCTCTTATTTTATCAATTATATATCACAATGCCTAAAAATCTCCTCAACTCAATTTGTAACATGTCATTTTAACAAAACAGAGATGATTAGTTTTTATGTACATAAAATATTATTTGTTAGTAGAAGAAGAAATTGATTTTATTTTTCTCTTCAAAAAGAGGAAGAATATGTCTTCAAAAAAATCTTTTTGTAAGAAAATAAAGTAAATTGTCAAAACCAGAGAATTACTTTACTAGAGGAAGTTCTTTAATAGATTTCATACATATACAAAACTTACTACATCCGTCACCCACATTGCGTCTGTCAAAAGATTTTCCACTGTGTCCAAAAGATTAACTGACACAGATGTAACTCTCTCATACTATGAGGAGAAAGGCATACACCACCATTCAGATTATGAAGGAAACGGAAAAGGAAAGAAACAGGCAAACCACCATATGAAAGAATGGTTCTCTGGTTTTCTCTTATATTTCCTCATGTGGAGTAAACGGAAACAAATTGCTTACACATCTGTTGGACCAATAATATAGAGGAGAGCAGTTTTTAATAGCATTTTCACTAGGTTAGTGTTTCTGTATATCTGATTTTTTGGTGGTGGTTTCCTTTCCTCTCTTTACTACAGCCTGTTTTCCGGAACTGTACTTTCCTGTGTGTATGGACTAAATGTACAGTCATAGTAAACTAAAAGACTGGAACATTGTAAATTTTTGAATGATATTTAATAGCAACTGAATTAGATTGCATTTGTATTTACATACCTCTCATTCTAATGAGCCTTCATTATAAAATACCATCCATGAGAACTTTGTAACAGGAAACACATGAATTTGTATACAAGATAAGAATTGAGTAAAGTACAAGC
>VCNE01014054.1:0-30930 GCA_009869805.1 Oncopodura yosiiana
ACGGATTTCTTCGTGACCCTATTCAAAGTTGTTCAGGAGGTCAAGTTCTATATCTGTACCAAGTTTCAGCCAAATCGAACACGGGGCACTTTTCCCATTGTGGTGGTACGGTCTCCTTTAGACTTCCATAACAAGGGACTGAAAATTCAAAATGACTTACTTTTACAGCTCTTTATTCAAGTGTAAGTTGCAAGAAATAATTGTGTAAAAGTATTCTATTGATGACGAGTATTTATATATTTAAAGTAAAAATAACTACTTCTTATTATTTATTGCTGCTGTGAAGTACATAGCACTCGCTTTACATATGTATTTACAACTGCAAAAGTCTACATGGTATTATTTTCCTCGGAATAAGTTTCTTTCCTATGTCTATGTCTTTCCTGCTTTCGCTGAATTGAAGCAAAAAGAAGTTATTCCGCATTTCAAGTTATGTTTAGTAAATGCGGCTTAAAGTCTTCTTAAAGTAATGGATACAGAATATATGTAGTTATTTGAAAATTTGAAGTTTTAAAAGATTAACACATATGTACAGCTTTCTTATTATATCATAAAACTCTCCCGTTGAGCCATTTTATTTTCCGTTACTTTTTTGAGGAGTTTACATACACAATCAATGAATTTTTCTTTAACAGTTCCCGACAAGATTACTTGCACTTTTTTGGAAATATTTTTAACGCAAAAATTTTAAACAAAATTAAATTCTTTTATAGCACTGCACTTGAAACAAATGACAAACACAAAACTAACACAGAGTATATGCAAATATAATATATTTATGTATTATTGTCAAATGAGAATTTTTGGCCAGTCGTTACTCGACAGATGAAAACATAATAGAAAACAGCAGCATTCGTCATCACTGTATTCTGGTGAGAGCCAAGCATTTTTTTGGAAGGTAGCCCGAAAGATTTTGTTGTATGTATCCATTTGTTTTCTAAATTTTCATCTTTTGTTATGCGTATTCGAAATAAAAGAATTAATAACGCTTTATATTTTAATTTTTTATAGTTTATTTTCTCGTTGTCGCCATATTTTCTTATTTGTCTTGAACCATACAAAATAATTACAAAACAGCATTTCAAAGTTATTAAAATATACAAATTATATTCAAAACACAACATATAGTTATACAAAATATTATCATCAGTTGTATCAATTAATATTTTTATATTATTATATCTAGTTAACTTAAGAGAGTTAAGTTATAAATGACACAATGTACTTTTCTAGTAAAATGTACATATATACCTAATGTTCAGTTCATATTCCATTAACTAAATATTCATTCTAATGAGAAACGAGTCATGAAAACCATTATACTCTCAAGCAACATGATGCATGATAAATAAGTAACAATTATTTACTGGGGAAGTAATAGGATAAAGAAAGAAATTATTATTACAGTTACATTATTGAATATCAACACTTTATAACAACTAACTACTTAACCCTACAACAGAAATATTTGCATGCATATCTAGCTACTACTCTTCAATCTCTTTACCATATTTGAAAGCTCTCGTTGTTTATTATCTTTCGCATTGAATTAATATTAATATACTTATAATGATTTACAAGTGTGTTTGGTTTGTATTCTCATTGTCACCAAGTACGGAAGTAAGTTTTCACTTTTCGTTTTTGTATGATAATACACCATGCAAATAAATCATATATATATAGTGTATAAAAACAACTGAAAATGTTGAAAGCGTGACTTGAAAAACAAATCAGATATACATGAAGTTCATGTCATGAACATATTCATGAACTAAATATGCCAAGTGTGTACCCTAAGTTGCAAAGTTTTGTGCAAATTGAATAATGTTACTAAGTTAGTTAACAATTAGTTTGTTACAGCTATAGTTTTGTTTCATGAAGTTTACTTCTTCGACTTGCAGCTGGTTGTTTTTTGATTTTAGATGTTGTAGCTGAATTTTGAATATGCACAGGATACACAGAAGGTAAAGGTAATGGAAATTGACGAGCAGGACAGTTTTTTTCTGGCTCTTCTCCTGAATCAACGTCACCTGTAATCAATCATCAAATATACATATGTACCATAATAGGAAATTATTTGTAAATTCTCTTATGTTGAGATTTTCTCGAAATCCTACTTAAAAACTAACAATAGCTCAATGGAAATGAACAAAGTTAGATACTGATGTACGCTGAGATGCACATCATTCTTATGAAACTTTCTTATCCTATTTGTGTCACTAGCAGATTTGAAAAAATATCAAGCGCTTCAAGTTTTATTGACATATGACAAATAAAAGTTTGTTGAAATAGTGTACTACTTACCATCATCACTAGAGTTTGTTGTTGGAATAAAAGTTTCATTTTTGATAGGTTTTCGTGGTTTCCTCTTATACTTGAATTCTCTTGGGAGTGTATAGCTTCTAGGTAGAGACATTTGACTATCAATATCTGATGAAATACGATAAGATTTGTAAATATTAGGACTGGCATTATTTCCTCCACTGTTGTTGTTAGTATTTCTATACATATCGAGTTTCTTTCTATGTTGAGGTTTTACATTACAACGTTGTTGTTGTTGCTCTTGCTGTTCTATCAAATCATTTTGATATACTGGTTCTTGCCCATAGTAATTCCAATCAGGTTGTTCATAGTAGCCTCCACTAATTCCATTAGATATAAAACTATTGCTACTATTACCATTTGGAATTGGAGAGTACATCATTAGATATGTTGGATCAAGTACAACTTCCTCATTAGATGGAATTATTATTGGTGGCCTATGTCTTCGGGAATCATCAGAGCGAAACCATGGTTGTTTCTTTTCAAAAGGAATTGGTTGACGAATTGTGACAGCTGACTCTGGAATATCACTTATATGAGGTCGTTTGAGCTTCCCTTGCTTAATCTCTTCCTCAATGACTCTCAAGTCAGCCAATTGTTGTTGCTTCTTTTCTGCAATCTTTTGCTGTATATCTACTCGACTCCCAACACTACTTCCATCATTCTCACTACACATTGTAATTGAAAGTGGTCTCTTCCAAAAACCATTAAGCATTTTCCCAGATGGTGGAGGAAGAATTATTGGAATTTTATTAGTGGTAGAATCAAAGCTATGCTCGTGGTCAATCCCATCTGGTTGAACTTTGCTTTGAAGTTCTTTGAGTGATGATAACATATTATTAATATTTGACTCTTCAATATCATTGAGTTCAGAAAGAGACGTAGTTTTAGCAGCAGCAGGTGGTGGAACAAATGATGTTGGTTTTTTCTTTTTACGTTTCATAGCAGGATTAAATCTACAGTTAAAAACACCCTGGACAGGCACTGGTAAACTATTTGGATGATGAATGTGATGTCCATTTACTTTGTTGTAAAATGGAGCATTATTAGGATTTATATGTGAGTTTCCATTTGAAATTATGATACCATTACGATTATAGCCACCATTAGATCTCAAATAGCCATTAGTAGTAGTAGATTTTTTATTATTGGAGTAAGATGATGATGTTAAAGCTCGGATTTTACTCACAGGTCCACTGTTATTATTTCCACCATCACCATTGACTAAGGACAATGTGTCTCTGTAACCTGAAGAAGATGAGGAAGAAGTTGATGTTCCAGTGTCATATACATAACTTAATTTCTTGATATGAACATAGCGATAGTAGAGAAGCATGAAGAGTATTCCTCCAACAAAACAAGAAAAGACACTAATTGTTGCAAATCCTTTATACCATATCATTACTACTGATTCTTCTTCTTCTTTAGAGGAAACAGCAATTAGCCATACAGTAAGAAGTAAAGTATTTTCTAGAAACATTGTGATATAGTAAATAACTACTTTTTGTCTTGAGTTGATCTCTTGCACATTGATGTAGCAAAATGTGTAGACGATAGCAATTAGCGCAGAGTACCAAATTTTCTTTTGAGTAGAGAGTCTCTCACCACGAAATAAGTTTTTTGGACTTATTAGCCACATCAACATACTTAGCCAATGAAGTCCTAATACTAAAAAAACCCAATAATGATATACTGTGGCATAAACGGAGAGAGCAACAACTCTTGAGGTGACTGTTCCTAATCTCCACTATAGAAAAAACCAAAAACAAAAAGTTATAATTATTTTAGTATTATAATTGAACTATAAGTAAAATCTTATATATGTATAATATGTTTACTTACAATAAATTGAAAAATTACTCCAAGCCATGTGAGAACCAATTTATGAACATTTCGTCTTCTAATATTTTTACTGAAAGAAGCTAGTGCCCAACAAACACTAACAAGTGACAATGCAGTTGACACAATATTCAAATCAGTAATACTTTCTGTGTTAGGCTTAAGCCAAATAAGATACAATTGTAATAGTAACATGGGAGCAGCTTGACAAAATCCATGAACAAGTCTAAGTAAACATAAGTCTCTCACTTCACTTTTGACAAAACGTAAATCCACTGGAATAAATAATCTGAAATATCTCCAGAGAACACCACAAAGACAAAAATGCATAAGAACTAATACACTAGGTTTGCATGGTGGCTCAGTTCGAGGAGCTACTATTTCATTATTTTGTTTATTATTATCGTCAGTTCTATTATTTATATTAGACTCGTCTAATGAACCCACTACTGACTCTTGCTTCTTCTTAGCATTACTATTATTGTCTTTTATTGTAGCTTTATTATTACTATTGCTAAAATTTGTCCATTTGTACCATTTGAGGGAAAGAAATTGACTTAGAATAATAGATGTGGATATAAAACATGTACTTGTAATAAACCATAGCCACATAGTTTCTTCATTATAAAAACTGTATGCTGTCAATACATCGAAAACAATGTCACAAAAATAAATGGCAAGAGAAATTATATTGAACAATGCATCACAAATTGGTAAGAATTCTCCTTGACTTGATGTAGAAGATGTTGTTGTTGTTGTTTGTTGCTGTTTAGAATCATCCTGAATGTCAATGACTGCATTATTACTACTTAATCCTGGAAAGGGCATAACAGATTTCTTTTTAAAGTGCCTATCTCCACTTCCATTGTTGTTATCAGTATTATTATTATTATTATTAGCATTTAGACACGCAATGTTATTAGTGGTTACACTTGAGTTCATTACATGATTATTACTATTAAGATAATTCATGTGGTTACTCAAGTGAGAATGAGAAGAATTATTTGTTTTAATAGTAGTTGGACTTTGATTTCTTTGTCTAATTGGAGTATTTGATTTAGAATCATTTGCTTCAGAGTATAAATGTTGAGTTAGTGTTGTTGTAAGCCTTTGATGATGTTGTTGAGAGTTATTATTACTATTTGTTATAGTAGTATCAGTTCCTTGTTGTTGTTGTTGTTGTTCAGCGAGTCGTAGTTCATATTGAACAACTGGACTGAATCTTAAATGAGTCGGACTTGCTCTTTTAATAAAATGTGGTGTTTCATTTGGTGAGTAGTAATGATGATGTGATGGTGTAGTATTAGCTGAACGTTGAACTACTGGTGTCACCACAACAGAGTCCATACCGAATTTATTATTAGAAGAAGCATTAATAAAAGATTGATGTTGTTGATGATGAAATTCAGACTCTTTGATACTTGTCAAGCTCTTAGATTTTGTAGTAATTTTTGCATATAAAGCTGCCGTGCTGGAGTCTGTAGAATTAGCATTGGGACTTGAAGTTGTGCTAGTGCTGCAACTACTACAATTAGTTGTTCCTGTTGCTGTCGAAGACGACACTTTTGGAGTTGATGGATTTGGACTTTGTCGAGATTGCATGAGTGGTTGACACATTTCATTGCATTCCAAAGCATTTATTAAAAAATCTCCGCTTCTTCACTTCAATGGAAATTTTATACTATGCGGTATATACCACAAACTTGAAACTTAAATCAATTAATCCAATCAAGGCCAATGTAATAACTAACTGTAAGAGTTGTGACTGATTTGTCTCTAAGCACAACTTTAATTGGTTTTGACAGAGAACTAATTAATGTGACAAAAATGTTTTGTATCCGTAACAGTTACGAAGACCAAAGTAGTAGTTAATTGCATTCTTACTTTTAGTCAAAAAGACTTCAGCCATCTTCATCCTACATTGTATAGAGATATTGTTGAGTAATGTGAACTAAACAACGAGAAGAAGAAACTTAAGACTTGTTTCTTTGGTTAGGTTAGCTAAGTAATAGTGAATACCATATACATACAATTGCATTATTGCCTCTCCAATATATGTAAAAGACGACACCTTTTCTTACTTGAATAGAGCTTGAGCTCCTACCTGCAAAGGTATTTTACCCTTCAGGGTATTTCATCCCTTTACCTGTCTGAGTATTTTTATATGTATATGCGAGGACCCATTACACTCTTCATGAGTCGTGCACCCAACTATGTCGTGGGAAGAAAAGTCAAGAGCTGACTGCTTAATTCTATTAAAGATTTCTAATATGCAACTCTTGTGTAGAGTAGAGTCGTTTATTATGCTTCAATGATATAAGTCTTATATCAATTTATTCCATTTAAATAATAAAAAAGATATAAAAATGGAATATATGAATCAACATATTTCGACAGTTATTGGCTTCCATAGCATATAACATACCAATGATGAGAGTCAGAAAGGGACTTGTATAACCATTTTGCTTTGTGGAAAAGTCTTGGTTTCATAGAGATGTGAATAAGAGATTAAATGAGACACACATATGCTTATGAGCATTGTTATGAGATGAGTACCTTCTTCATACATTACAATAATGTAACAAACCATCACATATTATCAAATTTTAAGAGGCCAGCCTCCACAACAATATATATATATATATATTATATCTGCTTTATTACTGGATTTCATAGTTATTCATATTTCAATTGAATGTACTTTTTAAAAGTAAGTGTTGTAGTTTACTTATTGACTTACAAACTGAATGTGTTTAACTTGAAACACTGGTTGGTTTGGTGTGAGACATGTTGTTACCGTAATACTAAATTTATTGTAGCTTTGCAGCTTTGAGTTTTTACATGGATTTCTCTTCTTTTATTCTTTCCACCTTAAATAACAAAAATGTCTTCAATAACTGTAGTATTAGTTTGTATAGTTGAATGTAACGTCTTATTATGCAACTTGTCTATTTTAGTCATCGTCTGAAACTCTCTATGCTTTATTTTATTTAGACAAACAAATTATTTTAGGAATTCTCTTTTTGCACGTATAGTAAGTAAATGAAAGAAGCATTTTAGACGTTTAGGCTACATGAGAATGTTTTATAAATATCGGATGGTATGTTTGGAATTTAAAACCCTTCTTTTAAAGGGAGCAATGACATGAAGCTGTGCTACTACCCTTTTTCATAAGTTCATAAAGTATTGGGAATTTTCATCTACGCTACATATACATATATAGACCTTGGTATTTATTTCAAAACTATGTTAGAATCCTGCTCCAAAAGTACATACACTTAAAATTTCAAAGCCAAAGAGCATATAATGTAAGGTAGATCAAATGTGAGACTTTTAAAATAAAATCTATTGCTGTTGCTAGTAAAGATAGATTCATCTTGGTGAGAGAGAGAGAGATCATATATCAAACATTTTCTTATAAAATTATTACTTTGATGCCTAAATTTTACTTACAGCCATTTAACCTTTGCCACTACAGTACATACATACTGTACTTCATCATACTTAACAAGAAGAAGTGCCATTTAAATGATAGCCACGTATACATATTAGAGTCATGAATCAACTTCGTTATTATTCCAACGCGATAGATTTTCTATTAAATGCTAATTGCTAATATTAAAATCAATATCCTGTCATATAGATGAAGTATTTTTTGATATGCTGTAGAACTGCTGGTTGTAACGCTTTAATGAGAAAGTTGAGTTTGTCTGTAGTCACCATACGTATGTAGTACACTGTACATATAGATATGTTTAACTGATTTATGACGTTTTTACATTATTATACTTTGATCCATTGAACACAAGGCTAAATAAATAGCATACTACTGTAAACATCAAACGAGTATGGAATATTTTATGGCTATATATTTTACAGAATTTAATGACTTTCGAGAGAGTTTCCAGTTGACATTTTAAGCTAATATTAAATGAATAGCAAATCACTTTACTTTTCAGTCTAAACTGATATGTCATCGGCAGTGCTACGTATATTACTTTTTATCTTGTATTAGTATAGTAAAATAATATTAACTCAATAAATCAAAATATTCTAAAGTGGTATTTACAACTAGTTATTTTTATTGTCTTAATATGACTAAAGTTATTCTTATTTGGAGCTTTTGTTTATTTTATGACATTGGTGTAAGTGTTTTAAATTATGAAAAATTTCATTTGAAGTAGTAGTAACTAATAAAATGTTTGACATTTTTCAAAAATATTATTCCTACACTTGTATGTATGTAGGTTCAAAGCTCAAGTTTAGAAGGAAAATTTTATGTTCCAACTCAAGAACATTTTATAGCTCAACAATCTGGTGGATTTTATCAACATCATTACCATCATGAATCAGGATCATATGGTGTTTTGTCTCATCCACCAACCACAATTCCAATCTCAATTTCACCCACTTTTGGTTGGTATCCTCCTCCTCTTCAACATCCACCTCATTATTGGCCAGAACTAGCTACAAAACCAATAGATTTCTCTGTTCCAACAGACTTAAAACCCAGCTCAACTAGTTGGGAAACATTTTATAGTATGTGTGCAACTCTACTTTAAATTAATGAAGAATTTCTTATAGATTTACTTAAATTTCTTTTTCTATTTGATTTTAGATGTACCTTGTGGAACATATACAGTTCATCCATTAGTTGTTGCCAATATTAGTCTAGCAACCTCACCTAATGTTTTTCCAACTTATTATATTCCATTTCCTTCTTATGGAAGAAAAAAGAGATCGGTTCAATTTGAAAATTACAAACAATCACCTCAACTCTTTAATAATAATCCTAGAAGTTTATTAATTCATGAACAACACCAGCCATATTTTCCTCCTAAACCAAGACCAGCAACCTCTTTACACTGTGCATGGAATTTTAAAGTAAGTTTTAGATATTATTATTATTATTGTTGTGTCATTATGTCTGTCACGACAAAGCAAAATATCATTAATATGATTTTTGTCTTTTAATCTTTATGTAGTTTTATTTTATACATTATATTTTATAGCATAAAAGATTATGTAGTTCTTTGGACTTTTCTTTATTACATACAACTTGTTTTTATATTAACATTTATTGTTGTTCCCTACTGAGCAAGTGTCAGATAATATTGGTCTTTTCTGTCTGTACCAGACAGTGGCACTTCGATGTACTGTCACATTGATTATATAGCTTAACGTACATATGTTCACATAATTGCAATCAAAAAATTTTTTTCATAAAAGTGTCATTTGAATTTCTTACTTATTCATGAGAATTTTTAAAGATTATAATCAAAGAACTTCAAGTAGAAAAGAGAGACAGAAAGAGATTCATTTGTTGTCATTTCTTTTCGCCTACAATTTACCAAAATTATGTGATTTATAGATCACGTAATTCCACTTCCTGAGCTTTTATATTCAAAGCAAAATAATGTAAGAATGCGTAGGTTTACATTGGTGATGTACTGAACAATACTGATACTAGGTAGGTATTTGCATATATTATTTCACTTACTTAGACAAATTGTTGTATGTCCTTCCCTTGAAAGGCATATAACATGCAAACAAGCAAGCGTTTAATAGACCATAAATAGAGCTATTAGGATTTCAACTGATTGTAAACATATTGTAATATATTTATTATCAAGAACTAAGGGTATACTAAAGATTATACTATAATTATAGCATAGTTTTTGTATTGTTCAATTTGCTGATTATGCATGAGAAGCAGAGTACAACTTCAAAATATTATTTGTTCTGTTTTATGTAGGTAAAAAGATTACTGAATGAAATTATATAATGACAAATATCTACACTTCATTGTACAATAATTATCATTTAGCAATACTAAGACTTGCTAATTCAATATTTAAACTTATACATATATTCAGGGTCATGATAATCATAGAATAAAATGCATTAGAAATGAAACGGAAATAATATCACATGCTTTATATGTATATTCACATAGGCTTATGGACCATGCAAGTTGAAATTCCAGGTAAAATATAAGCAATCTTTCTAGCTTTCTATTCCGAGTTTATTTTAACTGGAATAATATATATTGAAACTTACTAAAAACCTTACAGTGCAGATGGTTTCAGCTCCCAGCACTTTTCCGTTGTGAAGAAAACTTTTTAGAGTTTAGTGATGCTGAAAACATTTCTCGAAAGTAAGTTTTCATGTTAAATAAAAAGAATCCTGGGAGTCAAGTCAAATTGTTGCAATGTATATCTATATCTATGTATATTATAAAAGATTTTGCGGAAGCCGTAAACCTAGAGAAACATACTACTCTACAACTGGAAATATGAAATTAACATTTAATTCACAATCAACATCCTTGCCTGCTGTACTTCACTGTTCTGTCACTTGTCAATTAGATAGAAGTAGTACAAGTACGACAGGTACTTTGTGCATAGAATAAATGCAAATCAGTTTCTACAAAATGAAGATAAAACACTTTGAGTAACTAATTATTGTCTATTGTTAGCTCATTCGGTCAGCAATTCATCACAAGCTTCAACTAACACAGCTTCTACTGCAAACTCAACTCAACAAACAAAAATATTTAATCAAGAAGGAAGCAGCAGCATAAGTGGATCAACAGATATGAATTTGAGAAAACCAAGATTTTCTGAATGCAGTAAGCAACAATGAAATATTAAATTTGTTTGTCTATATATGTAAGTATGTGTGGTCATTCAAGTCATGAATGAATGAAATTTTTTAATACGACACCTATACATAATATGTAACATATGTACATCATGATTGAATTTATTCTGAACCTCTTGAATTATTTCTCTATTGTGATGTAAGTTATTTATATTTTTTAATTCATGTTAATCCATAAAAAGTTTCTAAATAGAATGAGTAACATATATTTCATCTTCTTTAAAAAAGCAATTGTATGGGTTAGATACGGTTATATTGTGCCGTGGTCTTAACATAGGCATTAGACGGTGTTAACATTGAAGCATATGCTAATCAGAGTAAACTACAATTCTTCATGCACTAGGAGGTTAGTTCCTATAGCAGATCCAACGTATCCTAAATTATGTTAGGATAGGCTATAACCAATCTAGTAGAAGGCTATAGCATATCCTAACATAATTTAGGATAGGTTGGATCTGCTATAGGAACTAACCTCCTAGTGCATGAAGAATTGTGGTTTACTCTGATTAGCATATGCTTCAATGTTAACACCGTCTAATGCTTATGTTAACACCACTGCAAAAGATAGCCGTATCTAACCAATTGTATATGTATCTGTTTCTCAATGTGTGCGGGCAAAATACTCAAGTTATTTATTTTGTGTATACATATATTTGCTATTGTTGTGTGACTATTTCGTATATATATATATATAGAATGCGGTGTTCAAAATGTTGGTCATTACTCATCTCACCCTCGTATTATTGGAGGACAACCAACTTTACCTCTGGAGAGCAGTTGGACTGTAGCTCTTGTAAGAAAAAACTCAAAGATACCTTTTTGCTCTGGAGTTCTTATAAATGACAATTATATCCTTACAACTGCACATTGTATAACACCGTAAGAAGGCTTCTTCTTTTCTTTAGTATACCTTCTTCTTCTCATCTCTTTTTATGACATTTCTTCTTCTCATCTCTTTTTATGACATTTATTATGAGTTTCCTTTTTCTCTGCTTCATTTGATCTATTTCTCTTTTAATAAAAGGAGACACAGAGACATGATAATAATAATTAAATTTATCTTACATATATTATAAAGGAGCGGAGCAAGACAGCCAAGAATTTCTAGACCACAAGAATTATTAGACGTATTAATTAATGAGCATGATATAACTCAAGAAAATGAAATTCCTGGTGGTACTATTAGAAAGCAGATTGATAGAATTGATATTCATCCGCAATATGATAATGCTTCTTTGAATTATGACATTGCTATATTACATTTTGAGTCACCTATTCAACTACATTATTCATCATCTTCAAAGGATTACAATAAACATTATTACTCTCCTAAATCTTCTTCAGCAAATTCAATTTATATGGTTTGTGTACATACATACATACATTAATTTTATATATGTATTGTTACAGTAGTTTAATTTTTTTAAGCTGTTCTGATAAACATTTGTACAAAAAAATAGTTTCCAGAGCTGTTGGATAAAACTGAAATACGAAAAGCAGAAATGGCTCCTACACCAATTTGTTTACCTTCCAAGACTCAATTATCAGCTAATGAATCACTTGATGACAAATTTGGACTAGTGACAGGATGGGGATTGACTTCAGAAGGAATTCCCTCAAATGTTATGATGCAGGTGGCTGTCAAAGTAATTAATCAGACTCTTTGTAAGGAGCTATATAGTGAAAAGGAAATAAAGTCCACTATGATGTGCGTTGGCAATTTAGATGGTGATCATGATGCCTGTGTCGTAAGAATCTATTCCTTTCTTAAATGAATATCATTTTATATAAAAAATCTCTGAAAATTAGGGTGATTCCGGAAGTGGACTAGTAATGCTTGATTCCAGAGGACGATTTTATTTAGTAGGACTAGGTTAGTTAATATTTTCCTGCTATAGTACATTAGTAAAATGATGATACTTTCCTTCAGTTTCATGGGGTAAAAGTTGTGGACAGAAAAATTTACCAGGGATCTACACAAACCTAAGAGTTCCAGGTGAGTCTTTATATATATTTTTTATTTCTCTTGTTGGTGTGTCATAAAATGTCACTTGAAAAGCTTATACAGACTCACTTGTATAGCAATGTAAACATAGACTATAGCTTATAGTGTATGTTTTATATTAAATCATAAACACTAGAAGAGTCATACTACAAATGTACATACTTACTACAGGATCATCTTCTTTGACATAGTCATAAATTTTTATTCTTATCAAACTGAATTTTTAGAGACTATAAGAGTAACCCTCATGTCTTGCTGTATAGCAATAACGAGAACGTCACATCAAAACATGAGAATTTACACAGTCAAAATGTTACTAGAGAGTAGTTTAGTATTCTAAGTACAAATTACAAAAAAGAAGGATGCAAGATATTTGAAGGTTATTGGTATAAAAAAGATGGAAGGAGTTCATTTCTTTCCTACATGTGAAAAGTAAACAAACGCCAAGTCTCAAGTTGCTACATTACATTATAATAATATTGACTTAATGACTATGCGAGAGAGAGAGATACATATGTGCATTCCTAAGATTCTTTTTCTGTATATATAAGTACATATTATACATGACTATATAACAAGTCAATTTTTACTTTTTTCAGGCTTAATAGAATGGATTCAACAACGAACTCATGACGCAACTTATTGTACATAGCAAGCAGATGACGATAAAGTAAAAATTTTAATGTTTATAATATTTTGTAATATTGTTTTGTTGAACAAATATAAAAATTAATAAAGACAATTCTATTTAGTTAAAGTGCTGCTTCTTGCTTGTTAATTACATAAATTCCGTCGTCAGCATCTTTATAAAACATTTTAAAATGACAAGGATTTAACCTTGTTCTATTTATTTGTCTTTCTCAGCATAGCTTATTCATAATAAATGACATTATGTTGCACATTTTTTTCCTTAAGATATTTTAAACGTATAAGTAGATCAATTTAGTACTTTTATAATTAAATTCTTCTTGATTATTTCTCATTCACAATTGTCTCCCATAAGCTGAAAGGATGTTGTTAGTTTGATAGTAAAAGATAAAGAGTTTCATCTTTCTAGTTAAAAAAATGAAGTCGTTTTATATTTCTGTTATTTTTCTTGTTTTATTGAGCTGCACTAATGGGATCTATCAATACAAGGTATATATATAAATCTTTGGATACATATATAAGTTTTGGTATTTCTTCATAATATGCAAAATTACAATAATTTTTTGCTGCAAATGTTCACAGGGTCCACTGAAAGCTCATTTAAAACTAATAACTGGAAAAATTGCATCTTGTGGAGAAACACAAAAAGTGAAAGCTGAAGAAATTTATATTTTTGACAGTAGCAAAATACCTTCATCTATAATTAAACCAGATAATTCATATTCCACAACAACCACTCCGTTAATTGTTGACTCACCTTATATTGCCAGAGGATCTAGAAAGTTCAGAAGAAATGCTTATCCTCCTATTAGAAAATCTCGACAACCCAATGTGTATAACTATCCAATAATTTCAAAGCCTGTACAACCTGAAATATGTGAATGGAAATTTACTTCTGAACCTGATTGTGAGTTGATGATGCATTTGGTCAGTTACAAAGGTGGTAGCACAACACATTGTGATCATCAGTATCTGAAATTTAGTGACGGCAACAATCATGTTCAGTAAGAATTGTTTCTACTTTTTTTTACAAATTAACAGATATTAATATACTGTATACATAATGATTTTATTTTAGAACATGTGGAACTACAAAACCACCACCAACTTTTAATGGAGAAACTGAATACATGTCAATCAATTATTATCGTCTTCAATCAGCTCAAAAAAGTACTTTTGTTGGATATGTGACCTGTCACCACAAAGATTCATATCATGGAAATGTTGATATTGAATCTGACGATTATGTTGATGACGAATTTCATCGTAAGGTTTATTTAAGTATTTTAAACTTTTAACGCAAAGATATATTTTGTTCATTTTTTTCTTAAATATTACATATAGCTGAACCATATGCTCCTCCTGAATATTTTAATAATAAGCCTGTAGTGCCTATTTTTAATAAACCTCAAACTAATACTCCTTCAGAATCTCACAAATCAACAACTTATGAACTTACAACAGAGTCAACAGGAGTTGAGAACTATAATAAAAATTCTGAAATTCCAGCAATTTATGAAGCATTAGCTCAAGTAGAAAATTACAATGCTAACAATAATGATAAAATTTCCAATTACAATAATAATAATGAAGCTTCTCCTTACACTGAAACAACTATTATTATTTCATCTACTCAACAAGAAGCTTCATATCCTACTACTACTAACAAATATGAGAGCAAACCTTCAGTATTTCAATATGCTGGAGTTGAACAGCCATCACTAATTGTTGAAACTACAACTCCTTCATCATATAATACCAATAATATTAATGAGAATACTGTTGCTGAAACTCCTTCTTATGAAGATCCAATTGAATACATTGAAACAACTTCACCTCAACCTGTTAATTATGTTGCTGTCAAGCCACCTGAAGGTTATTTGCCAGGTTAATTTTGTATACATATATTTATGTGTTAAATTTGCCTGATAGGTCTAATATGAACATTTGTTTATTCCAGTTTTAGTTCCTCAGGAATATTATGAGCAATATCATGATAGTAACATTCAATTCTTTGTTGTACCTCATGGATATATGATACATCCTGAAGAAATTTCTGTTGTTGAACCTGAACATCATTTTATTTATAAAGAGCCAACAGAATATTATGTTCAACAAGAGAATCCAACATCAACTTCAACATATTAAATTTCATTGCAAGTACTATTATTATTCATTCCCTTTGTCAATATTGACATCTTGTAATTGTACTAAAACTTTGATTGCTAATACATAATATTAAAAAAAATTATTACATTGTTACTCTTTGGTATTTACAAGAGCATATTTTGTTTATTTATTGTAATAACTAAGAAAGCAAAGTCATAGAAAGTACATATATGTATAATGTTGTACTTAGATAGCATAAAACGATATTTTTGTTCAAAGTAAATGAAGAATGGAATTTTTTTACTGCATTTCTTGCATATTCAGTCTTGTAGACAAAACGTGATGATGAAATTTGAAGCAAATGTATTATAGTAATAAAATGTAAGTAACGGCAATGAGGAAGTAGTTAAATAAAATCATTTGGATATATATATATATACATAATCAAATCATCTTTGGGTCTCAGTCAAAAAAGAGATTTCTGACAAAGAAGACACTTTGAGGATCTTGAAAAAGTTTTATAATTTGGAGTGCACAAAATGATGAGTTATTTTAGTTTTCTTTTTCTGTTTCTATTTTCTTTTTTTATTCTTGAGAGTTTTTGTCAACAGAAGGTAATTTATTATCTTAAAACTTTGAAGTTCTTTTTATTAAATTTAATTTCAATTTCAACAATAGGAAACAACAGAATATTTTCCTTCAGACAAAAACTCAAACTGTGGTGGAACATTTTATTTAAATGATGGAGAAATTTATGGATTTTATTATGGAAAGCGTCAGCAACCATCACAATATTCTTACAACAGTAGAGAAAGCCAAGATAAAAGAGAGACATATTATTTTGCTGCTCAGATCAATGACCTGTTTAGTAGTAGAAGTCATTCAGGTCACCAGAGTCATCCACATCGTAAAGTTGTTTCACCAGAAGAAGATCAAATCCAGCAATCTCACTACTCTAAATGCACCTGGACATTTGCTAGAAATAGTGACTCATCTTGTACTTTGACAGCTTACTTGACTCAATACAATTTAGGAGATCCAAGTTGTCGCAAACAATATCTTTCATTTTATGACGGAAAACAACAAGAAATCAAGTAATAACTTTCTTCCTGTAACTCTAACTACTACTAGTAGTAGTAGTATCTTGAGTTGACTACTACTACTATAAATTATAGAAAATTCTGTAATGTTGTACATCTTCTTATATATGTATATATATGTATTTTAGACTGTGTGGGCGTAGCAAGAGACAAGAGACATATTTACGTCAAGGCTATCAAACAGAAAGTGACACAATTATAGTTCACCATTATTTATCTGGAGCAACAGTCAAGAAGCCAACAACATTTGAAGGCTATGTCCTCTGCAGAAAAGGTTGACATTTTATTGTATTCTTATGTTTCTACTTCTTCAAATCCTTCTTACTTGTTTCTTACTTTTATACAATATGAATTTTTAATGACTTTCAATTGTACTAAATAAACAAAACTTTTTCTGTAGTAGGTAATCAACAGCAGCAGCAGAGCAAGTTCTATAATAAGAGTAAAAGTATAGATGAAGAAGAATCTCCTGTTACCCCAGAATATACTTCAAGAAATCATGAATATTACACTGCTGACGCAGAAGAAGAAGACGCGAATGATGATGATGGACAAGATGCTTCCGAAGATATTTTTGATAATGATGTTGCTGACCAATATCAATACAAAGATGAAAAACCTCATCATCATCATCATCATTTTCAAAATCATCATATTCCATCATACCAATTTAATAGACCAAGTACTCCTTCTCCTTTAGTTGTTTCTCCACAAACATATTCAAGGCCTCATGACATTTTGGCTCAACAATACCATCAAAATATTTATCGCCCACATTTTCGTAGTGTTGTATCTTCTCTTTCTTCTGTATATTGATCACATTTATTCAATGAATACAAAGTTGTTGTTTTTTTGCGTTAATAAAATTATTCACAGCTAGTCGTATTTAACCTACTTTAGTGTCCAGAACAATAGATATGAGACAGATGTATTTATTTATTAGTTTTTTTCACTTTCAAAGCATTTTGATTAGTCATAGTATAATAAATGTACTAAATAGTAATGAAATGACCTAGAAGTAAGATTTCATTTGATTACTTCTTCTACTAGTGAACTGTGTTATTGGACATAGAAATAAGATATTATAAGTATGAAGGGATTGTACTTTAGTACTGGAATTCTAGTTTACATATTTTACATTTTTGATAAATGTCAGACAGCAATTATTCCAAAGTTAAATGGTAGTGGTACACATATAGATCCAATCAAGACATTAGAAACGGTAAATACTGTACATACATAAGAAGAGACAAAAGAGATTTTAATCAATTTACCACTTGAATTTATTTTGTTTTATTACTAAAGGCATACAACCCAGTTTATCCATTTGTATATGATGTTCCACCATTAGTTTCATTTGCAATGTCATTGAATGAGACGACCCGTAAAAATTTCTCAATTAATAATCCATATGCAGATGAAGTTAAAATTAAAATTGGGGAACAAGAGTATTATAAAAGTATGAGAATTTGAAAGAGCTAAAAATATATAAACTGAGAAACAAATAATAATAATTATATAATACTTTTATTCCAGTCAAATATTGTGGAGTTCATTTTATAAATAAAGGGGATGGATATTATCTGAGTGACAAAGCATTTAGAAATTTTGATACTGGTGAAGCTGTAAGATGTGTTTGGGGATTTATAGGCAACCAATTTTGTACGGTAAGATTTTCTTTATACATATATTTCGACAACAAATTTTGATGTCCAAAATATTTGCTTGTACAAGCAAATATTTTGTTTTATTTAACTATATGAGTAACTTTTCGCAGTTTGATATGTACATATATTTTTACTTTATGGAGTAGCCAAGAATGGAATGTACCAAATTTTCTCAGAAAAAAGGAGCACCTTGTAGAACAAATTACCTACAGGCGACAGATGCTGGTGAAAGCTTCAGAATGCAGTAAGTTTAATTTTTTTAAATGTTATTCTATTTATAACTTGATTTTGATTCTGTGAATTATTTTCTTTCATAGCTTTTGTAATAAGACAGCAACTCCAGTCAATGATATTTTCACAGCTCGTAATGGAGTTTTAGATGTCATTTACAGATTTACTGATGTAAGAATGAGACCATCATTTGAATGTCAAGTTACATGCGTAAACTATGAAGTCAATTTTACTACAACTGGAACTTCTGTTGGTAACTCAACAATTAAAGTCGAAATTATTCCTGATACAACTGAAGTTGTCGATACTATACCACCACCAAAGCGTCTTCAAGGATGTAGTAAGTTGAACTCTATTTATTATTAATTTTAGAGTGTAAAAAGAATGTACGTATATCTGCTCAGACACTTTTTGTTTATTCAGAATGTGGTGTGTCAAATGAAGACACAAATAGAACACAACGTATTGTCGGTGGTAAAGAGACATTAGTGAATAAATATCCATGGACTGTTGGAATTTTGAGTAGAAAAGGAGTATTACCATATTGTGGAGCTTCTTTAATTTCTGATAGGCATATTTTGACTGCAACACATTGCATTGAGTAAGAAGTTAGAAATTATATTTTTATATGTACATAACTACATAGGTAAATATATGTCCAAAATAAAGTGTGCATCAAAATGTATTATTATCATATTAAACAGAGATGAAGAACTAGAGGATATCGTGATTGTATTGAATGAACATGATTTTTTTAACATGTCAGAAACTAAAATGAAAACAATTCGTCGCAGAGTTGTTGAAGTGATTCCATTTCCTTACTATATGGAGTCAACATTTTATGGGGATATTGCACTATTACATTTAGAAAAACCTGTCAATATCAAAAACTATGCATTTACTCCTGTGTGCTTACCTCAAGATATGATGGATTTATATTTTGGAAAGGAAGTTACCGCAGCAGGTATGTACATATGCACATGTAATAAATTTGTCTTTATAGTGTAAGTACATATACTTACACGTTTCCTTATATATGATAAAATTATTTAAGGTTGGGGAACAACTAAAGGAGGATTTGGAGGAAAGAAGTCTCCAAAGTTGTTGGAAGTACCATTAGTTATTTTCAGTAATGAAGCATGCAATGATTATCATAGGTAATAATTGACCATTTTAAAATATTTCTGAACTTGCATTATATATGAATAATTTTTAACACAACAGTCATACACCACCAGAACCGCCACAAGTCACAGATAATATGCTATGTAAGATAGTTCATGTCAAGAACTCATTCACACAAATTATTACATAAACTTCACCTTCTTCTCTCAAATCTAATAATTCAAGGTGCTGGTTATGCTGAAGGAGGTCGTGATACATGTTCTGGTAAAATATTTATCTAATAAATATGTTGTATAGGTATTATATGAAGTTATTTTATCATAAAAATTTCTTTTTTCTTAATTTTATTGCATGCAGGTGATAGTGGTGAGTGACGATAAATAATTGTACGAATTTAAGGTTCACCCAACTACTAAAAAAGTTTAATTAATCATTAAAAGGTGGACCATTATTTACTCACATGGATGAAAGTAAAAGATATGCACAAGTTGGTGTGACAAGGTATTTAATACAATATATTTTAATATTTTTGTTTGTCCTAATCTTTATTATATATTTTTTATTGCTGGTTAATTTAGTTGGGGAGGTATACTGATTGATCATTCTTATACAATAAGAATAATTTCATAAATTTCATTTAGTTATTTTTGTTAAACACTATTATAAACATCTAGTCTCATGTGGACTAAAGTCAACACCAGGTGTATTTTCTAGAGTATCAGGTAAAAAAAATCAGTTCTATGAAACTAATGATGCTTGACTGCAGTAAAAATCATAGGAAATTGTATATTTTTCTTGTATTTTTAGCATTTTTATATTGGATTAGAATGCATACAGTAGATGCAATATGGTGTAGATGAGCTGAATTGTAAAAAGAATAAATAAGAATATATCTATGTGTCTCTATAATAAGCAAACTATTTTTATTTCTTTTTTCACATTCGTCATGCATACAAATAATGTCATTAGACTTTAAGTTAAGCTCTAAATCTCATCATATCACGATCCTTTTTATATCTATTATTAAAACTAGCTCAATGTGTTTAAGTGTATATATTAAAATAACTGTATTACTATATTTATGCATATAACATGCATTTAATAAGGTATTTTATATGTGACATGAATATTTGTCTGTATATGTACAAGCAGAGTATATCTTTGATGTATATATATATATGTAATATATATTATTTATGCCATAGCGTAGCAAGTGGTCTGAATTTTAGTGAATGCAATTGCAGAATTGATCTAATTGACTAATTATTTATTATACGATTGAGTGATTAAATTACCATATGTCACAGTTTGGCTTCTTTTTATAAAGTAGATATTATAGAGAAATCCTGATTTAGATTCAATAAAAGTGCGGAGTAACGTAAGTAAATACAATTTACGTAGATAGGTATCTTATATATGTGAGCAATGATGACTTATAAATGTTTTGCCTTCCCTTGTTATTTCAACAGAAAAAAGTTGTTGATGCTGTGTGATAGACGAGAGAAAAGAGAGTTGGAGAAAAAAATTACAAAAGAGTACTTATATAGTAGTATTATATATTTGTACATTCTTTGATTTGTTGTTATTATGTAGTATTTATATGCAATTGACAAAGACTTTCTATATAATAATGTGATGAGTTCTTTTTTATTTGGGTTAGAGCAGCATTTTTTTGGGTAATGAAAAGTAAACTAAGTCAATTGAAATGATATATAAAGGTAAGCTTTATTGCTTGTAATGACTACACAAGTGTATACAACTTTGTTGTGTCAGGAGCAAGTTCAAAGTTCTTCCTCAATAAAATAAAATAAGACATCATGATGACGATGAGGACAAGGACATTGTTTCTGACTCTTATTTATATTAGTTTTAGTTTAGCTCAACGGCAAAGACAGTCAGAGCCGGTAATTTTATTTTGGCAATTTGTATATTTGATTAATTATTTATTTATTTAATTTCAATTAAAATAAATTATTAAATAGATTGTCCCAACATTGCCAACAATTCAAACATCATCTAGTACAATTGAAGCCATTACAGGCTCACAGACGACAGATAAATCTCCTCTCATAATGCCTTGCGGTACAACAGTCACATTAGAAAGAGGTGAAAAAGTTTATATTGAGAGTCCACTTTACAGTGATAATAAATATTACCCAAATTCTTTGACATGTAATTGGAGATTTTTGGTATGTTTAATTCATGTTTAATTTTCTATCATATATAATGTCAAGATATATGCTTTTCTTGTAAAATAATTTATAATAGTTAAATGGATGTACACTTGGTATGACTTGGTGAGTAATTAATTTATTAATTTAGCGCGATATCTTAATTAGAACGTTTCTTGTTTTTGTATATACTTTTGACTTTTCTTAATTCTGACGATTTGTTGACCAATTAACTTTAATTTAAAATGTCTGATGAAGAATATTTTCCATATTCCGGTGATGACTTTGCACCACCAAGACACAAATTAAAAAACAATTTGTAAAATCATTAGTTCGTCAAATTGAGTAGCCTTTAGGTGGCTCAATCTCAATATGTACTACTTTAAATATTTGCTGACACACAATTGGAAAATAGAACGTATAACGTAAGTATTTGTGTCAAATATACAACATGCAAAAATGTCTAATTGACTAATTTTGTCTTTATTTTTAATCTTAAGTTCGGTCTTTAAAAAAACAAGGAATTATGAGTTAGTGACAACTCTGTCAGTCAACAGACAAAAACAAAAAAGTACAACACGTTTTACATGAGTTACAAATCAAAATTGTTCTAAACGGTCTAACATCTATGTTGTACCAGAAGAAGAAGAAGCTGAGCACGATTTTGATGACAAGAAGCAAACAACAGCAATAAAAAGAAAGAAAAAAGATTCAATAGCAGTCATTTATTTTATGCAGGCTACACAAACAATTAATGGTTCATGTGGAGTTATAGCTGCTGCTGTACAAAACGAACTAGCAAAGTAAAGTGACACAAGCTCAGAATCCTTATGGAATTTGGTTCTATATTGTATTACAAGTTTTCTTAAATACAGCTCCTACGTTTTTAGATATAATTAAAGATTTCTTATACATTGCATTGTTTACGGATTAAGTAGATGTAAATTGAATTTTACGTGTTCAAATAAATGGAATAATTAAATTAAATGTAGCTTTTAGATATATATATGTATATGTAGCAATCAACAAAGAATTTTCGTCTGAAGCTGACATTTTACTTTAAATTTTGTTCAATCAGTCCAAATTTTCGACTAAATGGTTTTCTGTGCTTGGACCATCTTGAAATTAAAGATGCAGTTGGTGAACCAACTAGGTATTTAAAAATAATTTTAGTTATTATATTTTATGTAATTCAGAAAAATCATATATATAGATATTGTGGATCTAAAGGACCAATGGGATTGGAATTAATCAGAGAAGCCAATATTACTTTTAGAACTAGTGCTTTCTTTTCTGGACATGGGTTTAGATGTTTACTTAACTGTGGAGAATTAAATGAACCACCAAAGCAGCCAACAGTTCAAGCATCAAATTGCAGTCAGTTAGATTTTATTATATAATATATATATACTTTTCTTATAATAATAATACTAATGCTTTTGATATTGTATATAGCTTGTGGTATGAGCAGTAATGCAACAAGAATTGTGAATGGCGTTGAAACAAAACCTGGCGAAATTCCATGGATGGCTGGTCTTGTGAGAAAAGATGACAAGAAACCATTTTGTGGTACTACTTATATATTTACAGAATTTACTGCAATAGAGCTTAGGGGTAGACTACTATATAAAGTATCATCTCTATTGCAATTTCCAAATTATCTCTAAAATACACTCTCTCTTACACTATGATGCTTTGCCAAATATGCCTCAAGCTTTCTGATCGCATCATATCACATCAAGATCAAATCGAAAAAACAGCTCTACAGTTTACGGCACGTAGGAGACAGGGTTAGGAGACAATATTAGGAGAGTATAATTACTATTTGAGTTTTTCAGTAATCAACTCGAGCTTAGTATTTTATGAAAGCTCAATCCTTCAAGTATTTTTGAGAATTTAATTGGATTTTTAGACCGGCTAATTAAGGCGAAATTAGCTCGGTTGTGACAATACTTTTTCCCATAAGGCTACAACGTGCCATTTGCTTTATATGTAAACTGTCTGAAATTCCCCCTTAACTTTGTATATACTAAAGTCTCCATGCAATAGAAGAGAGAGATAGATACCCTTTGCCAATAAAGTTATATAGTAGAGGCAGCAGCAGATCATAGTCTAGTAGTTTGCAAAAAATTATTAAAATTATATTCATTTCCCCTTCACTTACATTTCTTGTATGTGTACTGATTACAATGCAATGCACCTTTTGCAGCTAAATATAAATAAACGGGGTTATAACTCCGTTTATTTATATTTAGCATTTTTAAAATGAAAATTTTAAAATCTTTTATTTATTTATAGGTGCTTCAATAATTAATGACAGATATATTTTAACAGGTTAGATTTATTAAAAGCATCAAGACAATAATTTATACTTAATACATGCATTTTATATAGCTGCCCACTGTGTAACTGGGAGAACACCAAATAATTTAGAAATCCTTTTAAATTTACATAAAACTGTTGGAAGTGAAGAAACTCATTCAATTAGAAAATCAGTTGAAAAAATTATAATTCATAAAGACTATACATCTAGATTAGATTTTGATGCAGCTCTAATTAAATTATCTGAGCCATTGAATTTAGAAAAAGATCCTGTAAGTCCAATATATATGTATATGCTTTTTATTTACTCGAAACGTAGAAAATTTTTCAATATAACACTAAAAAATCCATGTTTTATTTTAAAAAGGTAAATCCAGTTTGTTTACCAGGATATCCCGATGATTTATCTAATAGCTTTGCAGGTGTTGAAAGTGTTGTTAGTGGCTTTGGTCTAACAAGTGAAAATGGTCCACCTTCTTCAGTTTTATTAAAGACTGATGTTACTGTACTAACTAACGATGAATGTAAAACTAAATATTCTGGAAATGCAATTACGCCAAGAATGTTATGTGCTTATGCTCCAATGAGAGATTCATGTCAAGGTGACTCAGGCTCACCTCTTCAATATATTTTTTCACCAGAAAATAAGCAATATATGCAGATTGGAAGTAAGAGTTGCACATTTATTTATGAACATTATATAATATATATATACATAATATAAACTAATTTTATTTCCTTTTTTTTCAAGTTGTATCTTGGGGTCATGGCTGGTAATTCTTTTTATCATAACAGCGTCTATGATATAAATTTATTAATTTTAATTCTTTTAATAAATCAGCGCAAGACCAAATAAACCAGGTGTTTACACTCGTGTCACTGAATTAATGAGCTGGATTCTCACAAATACAAATGATGCTAGCTTTTGTGGCAACTTTAGCTAATATTTTTTTTAATTGTAATATACATTAAATAAAAGAAAGCCATAAAATAGTAAAAAAAATATTTACTCTAATATCACATGCGTACATACATAAGTTATACTTTAGTACTTCCTTGTATGTAATAGTTGCATAACATTACATATATTAAATAGCACATTATGAAGAATATGAAGAAGAACAATTATTCAAGTATATTTTAATCCAATTCCAAAATAAATATGCATATATATTCTTTTTTATCCACAAACGTTTTCTCACGCCTATAATGCGTAGCTTGTACATAATACACTAGATACTATGAACATGTATTTTAGTTGATATCTAAAATCAGTTACATGTCCGGAGATTGTATGACTTAACCTTGAAAAACAAACTTGTATCCTTTATCAAAATAAAATATATATTATCCTTATGAATGTTGTTGAAATGGAGTTTGATAAAGTTTCAAGAATTTACAGAACAGTATCAAAAAGAGGTTCTTTCGCTAAAACGAGTGCTTCTCTTTCTATTACTTATTACCAAAATGAAATGTGTGATATTGTTGTAAAGAGTAAAATGCATATCAGCAAAAACTACTACTACTGTATAATAATTGGACTAATTTTTATTCATTATTATATATCAATAGTGGTTAGTGAGATACAGGGTCCAGAGAGTTTACTAAAACCAGATGGATTTCTTAAACTTGTAAAATGCAGTAAGTTATTTTAATTTAGAGATTTCCAGTTTCATCCTTCATGCATGTAAAACATAAATTTTTTTCAGAATGTGGAAAAATTCATGATCTTCAAAGAGCTAAAGCTGGAGAATTTTTATGGAAAGCAGCTCTTGTAAGAAAATGGGATCCAATTCATAAACCAAGACCATTATGCCTTGCAAGCGTCATCAACTCAAAATACTTACTGTCGAGTGCAACATGTCTATCCAAGTAAAACATAATGTGTTTTTTCATGTACTAACCTATAATTAGAGAATGTGTTACCGGTAATGATAAATTTATCGGTAAAAACCGGTAATATTTTATACATTGGAGTAATGGTTAAGTTAGTAAAATTTCAAAAGCCCAAAGGCAGAAAAAGAATTTGGACCTAAAATATTAAAACTAAATAACGATTATTATCATTCACCAGTTACAAATTGTAACTTACAATTGATCATGACTCACTTTCAGCAGAAATATATCGTAAGAAAATTGCAAAAATCATGCAAAATGTTTGGAAATATTCGAAATTTTAATGAAAAAACATATAACCGGTAATTTACCGACAATATTTCGGTAAACTGGTAAATCATTTACCGGTAATTGCTGATTTTTACCGATAATACATTCTCTACCTATAATTAAGTGCTAAAAAAGTTTCTGATAATATTTTGCAGATATGAAGCAAATAGAGTAGACGTTCAACTTTTAACTCGTGATGCATTTAACAGTAGTAGTAGTACTAGAAAGGCGGTAGCGACAATTAAAATACATCCATATTATACTGTTGGAAATTTGACATATGATAATGATATAGGATTAATTAAATTACGCGATGAACTGACTTTGGAATTAGATGAGCTACATCCTATTTGTTTACCTATGGCTGATGATTGGGCATTAACAAATACAAATTTCACAATAACTGATGAAACTGATGATGAATTATCAATATCTTCTAATAGCACTATTATTTCTGCATGGGATGAATGTAAAAGCCAAGAAAAACTTACTGAAATTAAAACAGCAACAATGAATAAATGGAAAGGTTTCAAAGTTGAAAATAACATAAGATCATATCGTTTTAAGCAATTAGATTTGAATATTATTAGTTATGAAAATTGTTCTCTTCTTTATCCTACAAGAGTCAAAGCTCAAATTATTTGTGGAGTAGCTCGTTTTGATCCACCTTGGAATTGGAGTTGGACAAATTGTCAAGTATGTTTATATCATATATTTCAATAGATCATTCAACACACGTTGTCAATATATTATCTAAGATAATTATTTATTTAGGGTGATCCTGGTGCTATTCTTCAGGCAATGACTTTAAATGATGAATGCGTAGGACAAAAACATAAAAAAGATTTGAGACAATTAAAATTTTATCAAATTGGAATTTCAACCAAACAACCAGGTTGCAAAAAATTTGGCCCACAAAATAAACCTACTTTAGTTTTTACAAGAGTCTCAAGTAAAATTTTTTATTCATATAATAATAAAAGACAAAGGAGAAAGAATGTATTTTTGAGCATCATTTGTTGTTGCAGGATACATATCATGGATTATAGAAAATTCTAATGATGGCACATTTTGTAGTAGTAGAGCAGAGGAAGAAGAAGGCGATACTGATGGAATTATTGATGAAAGATAATTTCAATAAAACATTTATCTATAGCATTTTATTATTAGATATAGTAGAATAAAACAATTTAATGTATCAAAAAATATTCGTTTCATTCATTCTTAAATATTACTATAATTTGATAGTATAATCTATACATGTGTATTGCGGAAGAAAAAATGAGATGAGTATCATCAATTGATATGCAAGGCAAGAAAGCCGGAAGGAAAGCATTACTTTATTAACCTAAATATTATGCTTGTATCATTTAACATTACTATAAAACAAGTTCAACAATGCCAAACAAAGAAATTTGCATTTTTTTATTTAGTATAAATAGAAATCCTAAAACTTGTTTTATAATTCAATCGTTCATGGTAGTCAATATGGAGTACTCCACATTTCTTCTCTCATTAACACTAGCTATAGTCACATTCGCTTTCAAAAGTCCTTTTGACGTAAGTAAATTTAGCAATTTTATAGAAAAAGAAATAAGTTAATTTATTTTGTATATATATGTAGAGATCACTCTTATTTCCTTATGGCCGTCAACTACGAGCAATTTTGTCAGGAAAGATTCCAAAATTACAAGATGAAACACTTGATGATGAATTAGATTGGTGGCATTCTCTTAGTCGAAATAATACAATTGATTGTGGTTAGTTTATATATCACTTATATAATATACATGCATGTATGATTTTAATTCATATATCGATCGTAACCTACAGAATGTGGAACATTTACACAGACCAGCGAAAATGTTGAAAAATGGGCTAATGAGAATATTACAAGTTTGAATATCTATCCTTGGTCAGTCAGTTTAGTGGCTCCTGGATATAATTATGCATTTTGTGGAGGAACATTGGTAATATTTCAATTTGATTGTGATAATTTACTAATTAAAAGAACTCCAACATCTAATTGATAACTTGTTTTTACTAGATAAATGATAGGTAAGTATTAAAACATAAATTTATTCTATCTACTATTAATTGTCCTTGGTTTATAATTTTAATTGTAAATAGATATGTGTTAACTTCAGCTTCTTGTATTGATGGCTCAACCTCAAATAATGTCGAAGTTTTAATTGGGACTTGGCCTAAAGCACACTTTATAAAGCAACAGTTAGAATCAGATAAATTAAACTCTACTTCTCTCATTAGAAAAAAGGTTCATAGAATTATCATTCATCCCAAGTATATTGATAAACACTTGGGTAATATCTACTAAAAGTTTATTTATTCAAAAATGCTATAATAATTTTAATAGTTATATATACTGACTTAATTTCAGATTATAATATAGCACTGTTGAGACTAAAAGGACCAGTGCCAACATATGGAACTTTAGGTGGCATTAGTCCTGTTTGTTTACCTAATATAGAGAGCATTTCTTATGATGATTTGAATGCTACTAGTATTGTTTGGAGATTTGATTTATTAGATGGATATATATTACCTGAAAAGAGGACAGAGTTGGGCTCTGTAATTTTAAGTAAGGAAAAATGTAAAGCTTATAATTACAGCTCAGAATGGACTCGAATGCCAGATACAATGATTTGTTCAGAAATGCCTGAACCAATAGAAAATCACCCTTATCTTCATTCTTATGATTGCCCAGTAATAATATAATATACTTAATTTATGGTTATCAGTAAGTACTTAATTTTGCTCAAATAAAGGGTGATGCTGGGAATGCATTGTTAATTACAAATGGAACAAATAAAGTTCAAATTGGAATTGACTCTTGGACAGCTTGCTATGGTCGTCCAAAAGGAATTGGTGTTTATACTAGAATTCAAGAATTTATACCCTGGATACGATTACATATTTCCCAAGATGGTCGACTTTGTTCCAAGTAATATTAATCATTGATTACATATTACACATGAGTGAGAGTTTCTCTTACTATTTATTTTTGTAACTTATATAGTATACTACATATTATTTTTAGTAAATTTAATAATCCAATAACAATATTGACAAATGTAATATATATATATATTTTTTATGTAAACTTTCAATCATTTGCGTCATAGTAAAATACCACAACCAGATCTCAAACATTATACTACACATTATGTATAATTTTTACATATATGTGTAACCTCATACCTTTATATAAGTATACTAATATAGTACAAGTCAGAAATAAGATGGAATTCTGAAAAAAACATATACATATAAGTAAATGACTTTAAACCAATAAAATGCATTGCGATGAGATTTGGATTTACTTGCCTGCTCAAAATGTCATCCGCTATCTACTTGTCCTTATTGCTACTAATACTAATTAGTAGTATCAATATCAAAATCAAAATACAAATAATGATATAATAGAAAAAAGGAGAAAGCACAGTATACAATAGTAGTGACATAACTATGAATCCATTAGATTCAATCCAATCAATACAAAATCTTGGTTTTTCTTATAGCTGTATTTAATTCAGCAGGACAAACAGCAGTATATCAATCACCAAGATCCATGTGAGTGAATACCCACAAAATTTAGATTGTTTCATTTTTCCTGGAATGTGACGATTTCAATTTCTTCAATGTATTGTAGAATCTTCAGCCAACTGTCAATATGACTCTGCTTTACAAGTTATCTAGAGATATTCTGTATTATATCAGTAAATGAAGAAATCGAATTACCAAAGTTGCAAATTTCTTAAATTGGATTCAAGCAAATACAGATTCATTTTGTATAACTTTTGTAGATACTTTTAGTGATTTACATACTATAATAAAAAAATTTTGCTGAGGCCAAAATTCACAATTGTAATATTGTAAAATACTATACCTTATTAGTGTGTGTATTAGTACATATATAGATACTTGGAAAAGCTAAAAAAAATAAATAGGTATGTATGTACTATTTAGCAAAGCAATTCATACTCCAGTGACTTGATAACAAAATTCTTGAACGTGTGCATTATGTAAAAATGTAAACATTACATTCTTGGAATATACTTACTACTTATATTGTTTTAACGTAAGTACAAAATTATGAGTAGTAAGCACTTTCCATAAGACATGAGTGATATAAATATATGTATATATATGTTGTCGCTTTTATTTCTTTTTCTATATGTACATATTGAAAAGATGTAAACGACATTATAAAGTTAGTCAATTTGTCTACATATAATAAACCATGTTGTACAATCTGAAAAGCAGTATACATGTAAACCCCGACACACGAAAGTAGACAATTTTCATTTGAAGCTTCTTGCGACAATTAGAGGTTGTATATTCTATCTAACTACTGTATCTGATAAACATTGCTTTGATATCATTATTTTTGTATAATATTTACTTCAATCTCTATATACGGGTATATGAAATAAAAATACTAAAAACCTGCTGACACACCAATGTAGACAAAATTTTAAACCTCTTGTATACAAAACAAGCATACAAGAAGAGATGAAGTAAAAATGAATATGATGTTAGTG